>JAMQGT020009272.1:0-26749 GCA_024447675.2 Pterophyllum scalare | reverse complement strand
GATGTTATGTGCCTGTTACTTGGTTCAGTTGCGTATTGCTTGTGGCACTCCAGAATGAGCAATAAAAATACGTAATTTCTTATGTAAACTAACAACTGTCTGATGTCTGGCGACATCTGTGTGGGATTTTATGGGACTGCTGAGGTAAAATAACAACATTCAGTCTGAAGTTTTATTTGTGTAATTTTTGCTTTTATGGCTTTTCGCAGCCATAAAAAAAATTCTCTCTGTGTCTCCAGGAAATAGTGGAGTTGCCAGATTACAACAAAATTACCTTTAAGGAGAATCCAGCAATCCCATTGGAGGAAATCGTCCCTGACACGTCCCCTCAGGCCATCGACCTGCTCTATAAGTTCCTGGTGTATCCATCCAAGCAGCGCTGTTCTGCCAGACAGGTAGGAAACAGGAACTGGACTCCAGGTTTAAAGGGTTCATTTGGAGGTTCACTCATATTTTCATTAACAATAAAGTCTTGAAACACAAAATCTCTTCCGCTCACTGTGGTCTGATATTACAAAACGTCCATTATCACTCAGGTAAAGGTTGATAAACCGATTATTGGTTGGTGGTCTCCCTGTCTTCTCCTCCCTGCAGGCTCTCCTCCATCCATACTTCTTCTCCTCTCCACTTCCTGCTCACCACTCGGAGCTGCCCATCCCTGAGAGGGCGGGGCGACCCCCTCGCCAGCGCTTGCAGGCTCCACCCACTGACTTCTCAGTGGACCTACCCCTGCAGAACAGCGTGGTAGACCCTGCACTGTTACAGGGATACGCTGCCTGCCTCTGAACTGACCAGTGATCTTCACTGTCTCAGCTGCTCTTAGACCAGTTGATCTTGTTTGATGTATTTATTTATTATCTGGTTCATTAAATCCTCTCCTACAAACTGGATTCGTATTATTTATGAACTTCAGCTCACACAGAAGCAGCTGAGCTTTCATGCCATCACGATGCTTCAACAAAACGATAACAAGAAGGTTTTTCCTGAAAGTCTTCTCAGTCTCCACAGGAGAAAATGAACTTAAGCAGTTGAGTTTCCACACGATGAATTACACCTAAATTAAACAATAAGATTTACATTTTAAAGATGTTTGTTGCTGTTCTGTTCATAAAACATGTTATGAGTTTTTTATTGAAAGTCATTAATAAAGTGTGGATCTGTTGGCTTGGTTCCTGAACTGCCAAATGAGGGATATCGGCGGTCAGTGATGTCACAGAGAACTAAGAGTCGAAAAAACTGAGTGTTTAGAGCAGGCTGACTGCGAAACTTTTGGATTGCAGGGATTATTTGTATGTGCAATGATGTCAGTATTTGGCCATGTTTAATAAGACCAGCCCCCATTGGTACAGGCTATATATGAATGAAGACAAGAAAAAGCAGAAAAGGTCAGTTTTTTTCTTTTTGATGCGTGTTTGGGCAGGTTGTGGGCTGGTAAAGTCTGGAAACTCAAAATATCAGCAATAGAAATAAATTCAATTTCATTCTTCAAAAACTGAAAAAAAAAGTTCAGAATTTGTAGGAGGAGTCAAACCGCTCCTCTTCCTCCACCACACCTCAGAGCAGCACTCAGACGAAGTTAAAACCCTCAGCGCTCTTTAGCCTCTGCTCAGAGAGAGTGCTCCGTCTCTCATTTTTCTTCCCTTCTCTCAGAAACACAGTGATGATGTCAAACTATTCACCGTTAGCTTATTGGTCTTCTGCTGTGACGTCCACCAGGTGTGAAACAAGCTTCAGTACAAAGGTCAGAATCATTTATTGTATCCATGCTGGTCCGTCTGTGTTGCCAAATTCCTGTTCAAACAAGTCATAAAGTTTATTTTCCTGATCAGATGCTTGTTATCCACCTCTCTGTGTGTGAATATCCACTTTTAACATCTTTAAGCTGAATTTCTTCAGGCTAAAAATTTCCTCTAAACTATGTGCATTTATTTCCAGTAGCAGGTTTTATGGCTTAACTGTTTTTTTGCAGCAGCTCTTGGAAGGCATTTGATCATTTTTTTGCTTAAAATGACCGAACTTGTTAAAAGCTGTGAATACTGGTAATAAATCAGTAATAAGTTTGTCTAATCACAAAATCACAAAAAAAAATTTTTTAAGCACTAAAACAAACTGTATCTTTAACAAAGTTGCTGCCAAAATTAAACTGAATTATTCTTTACAATAATATTCAGCTGGTACTTTGTAGTCAGCATTATGTAGCCTTAGTTAGCTGTGGGACTTACTCATGCAGTCAAAATGTAATGAAGTGTAAGTATGGAAGTAAGTAGCTTAAGTAGCTAAAGTTTTTGCTTTAATGTGCTTTTACCTGTACATGGTGTAAAAAGGACTGTCTTGCAAAGTTATGTAATTTGGCATCATTTGGCTTGCCATAAATTTCTTGTTGATTCTTATGCACATGTTTCGAGCTTCGCAGGGTTTGATAAATGAGGCCACCAATCTTACAAAAATGCTCGATATTCCTCAGAGAACAAAGCATTCTGAGGCCTCATAATCAATACTTCATAAGTAATTACAGTAATTTATTTTATTTTTTTTTAATGAGCTGATCTGTCTGATGTCAGGGAGGCTGGTTGCTGGTTTGCTGCTGTTTCTTCTACATTTTCATTATTGTGTCTTTTCAGGTGAGCCCTGTCCTTTCAGACACTTTGCTCCAATCAGCGCACACGTCCCAAGAGGCCGCCCCCCCGCTCCTCTTCAGCCCCTGCCTCTGGCTGGATGATTCCAGCTGTCAAGCACTGACCTCTGCTTGCATCCCACCTCCATCTTCTTCATCCATGCATAGCAATCCTGCTCTGATTCCACCCCCCACCTGCCTCCTCTCCTCAGCACCTGGATGTAACAGTTACCATGGCAACCTGTACACACCCTCCTCCCCCGCTTCAGGTGATTGGATGTTACCTGACAGTCTGTCCTGGGGGTGGGGATCTGGACCAGGTGAGGAATTACCTGTTTGTGTGAGCAGCACCTGTGTTTTTGTGCTGATGTGTGATTGGTCATCGTTTGTTCAGAGCACCGCAAGTGTGTGAGCTGTGGGACGCAGGGCGCCTCTCTGTGGAGACGAGACGCCGCAGGCCAACTCCTGTGTAACACCTGCAGCCTCCAACAGGAAGCCAACAACACACCGCTGCTGAGACCGAAGAGACGGGCTGTAAGAAGACACGCACACACACACACACACACACATTCATCATACTTACAAGTCTTTGAAAATTAAACGTTGTTAACATCTTCATTAGAAACATTTTCTATTGCAACTTTAATACTGCTTGCATAAATATACAATCAGGTTTTATTATTTATATTACATTTTAATTTTGAAATTTAAACGAGTATTTGAAAAATGTACATTGTAGAGCAAAAAATTAAAATGCAACACCTTCCTGTGAGCCCACCACCCACAGGAGGGCCTCTACGGGGTCGGTGCTTTGTGGATTGGGCGGTGATTAGAGGTGAAAGTCCTGGAGCTTCGATACCCGGCCTCCGAACCAGTTTCGTCTGGAGTTGCCCTCAGTGAGAGGGCAACAGTTCAGAGTAGCCAGCCTTCTGGGAATCAGGTTTTGCTTGGGGACCAACATTCTGATACTGCTTGAAAAGAATAAAATCTAAGTATTAAAAGCAGCTAATTTGTTCATTATTGTTTTGGAAACTAATCTTTAAATATAATTTGTAGTGCTGTTATAAATTTGTAAGTGATGTTTATAACACTGCTGTGGCTGTGAGCCCGGAGAGTGCGGTTTATGTTCGGTTTCACTCACAGTGGAGTTTTATTTTCACTTCCTGTTTACTTCTGCTTTTGCTGTTTGGTGAGCTTTAGAGAAAGACTGTGGTCGGGGTTAAAATCATAGACCGTTCATAAAAGATGGACGTAGCCACCAAGATGTTACCCAATGGTTTGTGCAGTCTGTTTTTTTGGTGTGGAGGGTGACGGCTTCTTTCTTTGGTTGGATGGAGTAGAAGTGAACATATTTCAGTCAGATGGTGGAGTACTGAGCCATCAACTGGTGCTATCAAGCTTTGTTAGCAAGCTGCATCCTTAAGCTGCACAGGTGTAGTACACAGACATAAGTAAGTAGGGGATTATATTCATTTTCAAACACGAACTACTGCATAAACCATGGATGAGCCATTTCTGTTACACTTCTAGAGTGCATTGTTAAATCGCTGTGTGCTGCATGTCTGTGTGGAAGAGTCCACACAATCATGCAAAAGTTATCAGGCACGTGGACATCTCCACGGAGCTTCATGCTCACCGTTTGATGATGAATTTCTGTCAGTTGGACCTGAGTCAGTCAAAGTGAACATGAGCTAATAAAATCAAAGTGGACAGGAGGAAATTATCCACACAGACCAAAACAGTTCTTGTATCAGGTTTATTTTTGCTGTAATGTTGGACATTTTAACATGTCTGCGGGGACTGCCCAGCATGGACGGGACCAATGATAGAATGTATCTCATGTCTATGCCACACTACCTACTACTCCAGCATCGTTGTAGTATTTTGGATGTACTTTTGTACTCCATACCATTTGCTTTAAATCTTTAGCTCCTTCTTATTTTGCAGATATTAAAATATGAACCTACTAATATATGACACTGTATTATTATAGATAATGCTCCATCCATCCATCCATCCATTCATCCATCCATCCATCCATCCATCCACCCATCCATTCTCTTCTGCTTATTCTGTTCAGGGTTGACATGAGGGCTGGAGCCTATCCCAGCTGACATAGGGCGAGAGGCAGGGTACACCCCGTACAGGTCGCCAAACACAGAGAGAGGTTAATAGGTAGCTAATGCTACCTATTAATTAAAAAGACCTCCAGCTGAAACATTAAAGTGATATACACAATGGTCCACTAATATAATAAATATGATTCAGCACACTGAGTACGTTTGATGCTAAAACCGCTTCTCTTTTGTAAGTGGGTTTGAGGATTTTACTTAAGAAAATAATCTAAATACTTGTTTTTCACGTTGCAAAAGTTATTCAACATAAAAAGATGTCTAAACTCTTTTCACCCAATACCATCTGAAGGGTGAGGGACATGCACTAAAAATCAAGCCAGTCTTCTTCCCCTTGTTTATCCTGAAATATTCAGATTTCCTGTGGGACGCTTGTTTTTGGTTCCCTCTAAAATAACTTGATTTGAAAAAAACATTTAGAGGAAATAACCCCTGATTAGAAGAAAATACAAATTAAAAAAAATTACAATTTTCAGTTCAACGAAACCCTACGAGCTGCACTTGGCGACAGTGGGAAGGAAAAACTTCCTTTTAACAGGAAGAAACCTCTGACAGAACCAGGCTCAGGGAGGGGCAGTCATCTGCTGCGACCGGTTGAGGTTGAGGAGAGAAACAGGACAGAAAACTAAAATAACTAGTGATTAAATGCAAAATGGGGTATAACCAGAGTAAAAAGAGGTGAATGAAACACTCAGTGATTCATGGGAACCCCCCAGCAGCCTAGGCCTATAGCAGCATAACTAAGGGGTGGTTCAGGGTCACCTGATCCAGTCCTAACTATAAGCTTGATCAAAAAGGAAAGTTTTAAGCCTAATCTTAAAAATAGAGAGGAGTGTCTGTCTCCCAAATCCAAACTAGGAGCTGGATCCACAGAAGAGGGGCCTGAAAGCTGAATGCATGAATGAGCTTTTCAGCATCAGTCTGAGACAGGATGTTTCTAATTTTAGAAATATTGCGCAAATGCAAAAATAAACAGTGCAGTATAATACAACCCAATATGATGTGTAATTCCAGAGTGGGATTCAGAGAAAAGGAACTCAGTGTGTCAACTGTCTGACTGAAAGCACAACTCTGTGGAGGAGAAACTGTGCAGGAGAAGCCGTCTGCAATGCTTGTGGACTCTACTACAGACTACACCAGGTACTGCAAACTAAAATACATAATATTGCTCTGCCCACATGCTTGTATTACCTCTAGTAAGAGTAAACTGCAGTGGTTTGTACTTGGAGACTGAGTCTATGTTGACTGTTTGCAGGTGAATCGCCCGCTGGCCTTGAAGAAAGACAGAATCCAAACCAGAAAACGCAAAGCAGTCTCTAAGAATAAGAGGAAAACTGACCAATCAGAGACCAAGCTGTCTAAGATGGTCTGTCCAAACGTCCAGCCAACTGATGTTACAGCAGCTGGGAGCAGTGTTGTCAGATTTTAGAGGACTTCTATCTTTAATGTTGTAGGTACAACAAGCAGTGAGAATTTAGGTTTCCAGTTTTAAGTTTTATGGTCAGAAATCAGTCAGAGCTAAAATCTAATGCAAGAAGCACAAACTGTATGCTTAGATTCTCAGGATATCATTACCTCTGAGGTCCATCCATACTAAACCTTCATAAATCCACTTAGAAACCAGAGGAAAAGATAAGTTCAGGACCATTTTTTTCCCAGTATCAGAATAATCCAAAGATTGTTGTCTGTAAATCCACAATCCACTGCAGACACGAGCTGCTCACAGGGAATTCTGCTGCCTTAATACACAAAGCAAACAAGAGAGAGAGACCATAACCCTGAAGAGAAATCTGTGGGAGTATTCAAAGTGCACCTGTGTTTCTGGATTTTTGTCAGCTTCATATTTTGGACTGTTTTTATTGTGGACTTTGTTTTCAAACCAATAAATGTCTCTGTGTGCCGTCTACATCCTGCATTTGGGTCCTCATTCTTACGCTCCACCTCTTTTTGACAGCGGCATTTATCGACAGCTACTCCTCATGTGCTCTAGTGCGTCAACATCGACAAGATGGGTTTTGTTACAGCTGCATAACACATGTAAAACCTTTGCAAATGATTTTATATCTGGGCACCTGGTCCAGAAAGCTGGTTTGACAAACTCAGAGTTGAGCATAAGCTCTGAGATTTTGGTTCCAGGCTGATGAGAGTTAATCATCTCCGAGTATGTTCACCCTGAGTTTAGCCTGTGCATGAAAAGCGGCAGGAAGTTCTCATCCACGTTCAGCAGCAGGATTTATCGTGGCAACAAGCCTCCATTTTGATGCAATGGAGCAAGGAACACAGTTAGGTCCACAATTTGCCGGGCAGACACAGTTTTTGTAGTTTTGCCTCCTTTGTACACCAGCACAGGGGATCAAACAATCCATATGTGCTTGAAGTGCAACTTCCAGCTTTAATTCAAGGAGGTTTAGAACAATTTTCCATTAACTGTTTAGGAATTACGACTATTTTTAGACAAGAACTTCGTTTCATTTTCTGAGGCTCAGGAGCACTTTCATGGCCCGGTTCCCTCATTATTTCATGACAAATGAAGCAGACATGACATCTGAAGTTG
Source organism: Pterophyllum scalare (assembly GCA_024447675.2). Classification (NCBI taxonomy): domain Eukaryota; kingdom Metazoa; phylum Chordata; class Actinopteri; order Cichliformes; family Cichlidae; genus Pterophyllum; species Pterophyllum scalare. The sequence goes on along the minus strand of JAMQGT020009272.1, from coordinate 19,449 downwards.
ACTGAAAACATTAAAGCTCAAAGAGACTTTTAAAACTCACCTTCATAAGTTTTTATAGTTTGATGTGTATTAAATAGAGCACGCACACTGTCTCGCTTTCTGCTGCTGTACTTTTTGAATTACAATGTTTCAGTCCATCCGGCACAACAGGAAACATCTAATCAGAGGACTAATTGTGCACGTGTGCCAGCAGTCGGCTAAAGCACGAACGGGATCATCAATATTAATCTCTCGTGACATCCCTTTAAGGCAGGGGTCGGCGACCCGCGGCTCTTTCAGGCTTAAGCTGCGGCTCTGTGCGGCTTGTGGAAGTAATTTATAAGTATCCAATTGAAGTGTATTTTATTTTTGTCAGTTCAGTTTTTTTTTTGTAGTTCTAAATTGGAACATTATTGTGATCTCGAAATATTAAAATAAAATCATTTTATTTATTTATTTATTTTCGTTTCTCAATGTATGCTTCACTCGCGGTAGCCGCTACCGGTAAAGAACAAAGGGCTCTAAGTGAAACAATACTCAGCATTAATATTCCATTCACAATCAAATCAGAAATAAAAGCACCAGGTATCTAAGTATTAAGATATCCAATAGGTAATGAATGGAATAATTGTAATCAGAAGTATTCTTCAGTAAGTTCATACAGTCACAATTACAGTATGTAGTGGATTACATACTTGGGACTTAGAGAGAAAATTGTTCAGTTAATCAGCATCAACATTCAGCTCTAAACGAACCCCTTATTACTCTTTTTTTACCTCACTGGACTTTTTTAGAGGACCATTTCAGACACAAGAAACTGGAACATGACCGTGACCAGCTGTAATAGGGCGAGGTCAGGGTGTACCTGCCTGTCACAGGCCTAACAACCATTCACACTCACATTCACATCTGTGGGCAAGTTAGAATCACCAATTAACCTAACCCCAGTGACTGCATGTCTTTGGACTGTGGGAGGAAACCAGAATACCTGGGGAGAACACGCAAACTCCACGCAGAAAGGCCCAGGCCAAGGTGGATTCGAACCCAGACCTGTGAGGCAACAGTGCTTACCGCCACGTCAGTGAATGTCCACAGGGACTCATCGCTCATGCTCTCCAGTGTGATGGAAGCAGTGGTAACAGAGGCCTCATCCTATCAAAGAGCATCATGTGCTAATGTCAAGCAGTGCCACACCATACTCCCATCCTGGCCCCCCCACGCACTCAGAGCCTCCTGCTGGCTGCCTGCTGAGGGCCGAAGTTGTGCAACGCAGGAGGCTTCTGGTTTTCCGGACCCAGAAAAAAAGGCCAAGAGAGGAAAAGGATGATAAAGAGAGGGCGGTTGGTGGTCTGAGGCCGGCCAAAGATGCCTCACCTCCCTCCACCACCTTGTGTGTGTGTGTGTGTGTGTGTGTGTGTGTGTGTGTGTGTGTGTGTGTGTGTGTGTGGTGAGAGGGGTCCAGGCGACAACGGTACTGATGAACATCATGAAACATCAGAAACCACAGCAAACCCACATTTTTTTATATATAGACAAATGTTCGCAGAGGCATCCGTTAGCCGTTGGGGTGCTGGTTACAAACACACACACACACACACACACACAAACACACAAACACACACACACACACACACAGTGAATGGCTGGGGAGGGAACAGTTGCAGCAGATGTTGATATCTTGTTCTCTCAGCAGCCAGCAAACACTCAGAAACGGGACTGCACCTCGGAAAGAAACCCTGAACTGAGACACACACACACACACACACACACACACACACACACACGCACACACACAGTCCGAGGTCCTCCAGGATTTTGCTCAAACATGAAATTTAAATTTGTCCTGAAGGTGGTGACAGAGGGAAAGGTCACGGGGTCACCACAGTAAGTGGGTTAGATGGGCTGTGTTTAGGGTGACCAGATCCCAGCAAACTAAATGTTGGACAGAGAGTGTGAGAGACACATTGCTGATGCTGCTGCTGAGAGGAGTTTAGACATGTCCTCACAGCCTCTAAATCTTTTGTAGCTCTTGTTTCAGGTGTTGTTTTAAGTATCATTTTGCTTTTGGTGGGAATGCATCAGTCAGCTGTGACACTCCCTTAGACCCGTGTTCCTTCAGTTTCATCCAGTCATTGAAAGTGTTCCCATCTTTATCGTAGCTGCATTCGCTTTTATTTGTGGGAGTTTTTTCACGCTCCACAAAAATCTGTGTTACTTGTGACTTTGTGGTGATTCCCAGTTTTCCACCTCGGAGAACAGCCGCGCGAAGGCAGCAAAAGACGGGAACATGTTAACCTGGAGGAGAACCGTGATGACGGCCTACGCTGCTCTCTTCACAGTCATTCAGTCAGTAGCAGGTCTGCCGTACAGTGATGACTTCAGAAAACTGGAGCCGCTCAAATATGGGAGTTTTCTCAGTATGTGTGAGAGGCGATAAAAACACTGTGCAGTCCCACATAAAGAGGAACACCTGGTCACCCTACCTGTGTCTGAATTATCCACTCGCCCACTTATCCACTCCTGTGACCCTGAATTGGATAAACACACACAAAACAAAAAAAATAGATGGATTTCTTGATATATTTGATTTATTTCATTCTGCCTTCAGTTTTTAAACTCTAATTTGTTTTCTCTTAAAAGCTTTTATGTCTCTTAGTGATTTACTTATGTTATTTTTTTTATTTAATTATAACTAATCTTCTGATATCATGTATATTTATGTTTTTGCCATTGCTCTGCAGCCTCAGGATTTTGTTTTTTCTGCAAAAAAAAATAAAAAAAATTATTAAAGTTAGTTTTGCTTGGTTTGTCAAAGCTGATGTAGTTTCTTCCAAATTCTGAGTTTCTACCTTTGGTTTGATTGTAAATCAGAAAAGAGAAGAAAGGTTGGACGCTACAGTGAAAGTTTCAGTGAATGGCGCCCCCCGCTGACTGCAAATGTCTCTGTTCTTCAGTCACAGAGCATCTTTCCCTTTAGCTTCCTCTCTGAGATTCCCTCCTTTTGAACCTGCGGGATGTTCACTTTCAGAAAGATGTTACAGAAAACAAATGTTTTGCTGATTTTTCAGTTGAGTGACAATGAAAAACCTGCAGCTTGCAACTCCTGAAGTCGTGGATTCTGAGCTTTTTACACCTCAGAATTTAGAATTTCATCTTTAGCTTTGTGATTTTTGCTTCTATAATTTTCTGCTATATAAAGGAATCCATTTACCTTCTGCTAGTGAAATGTTCCCTGCACCCCTGGCTGCAGCACAGACTCACAGCATGTTCAACCAACCTCCTTCTCCTCCTTCCTAGAAGACTCCCTAGTGTTTCCTTGTTTTCTCTTCCTGGTGTTCCCTGTGCCCTCATATCTGTCTGTCCGTGTGGTCTTCCTTCACCTGTCTCACTTCTGCTCAGACAGCACTGCTGCTTGTGGGTGCACTTGACGCCATCGATGATGATCTTGCATCAAAGGTGGCAGACGACGTCACAGCGTCTGACCTCACCTACAAACACACAGAGTTTATTTCATTGGTCAGAGGAGGTTCAGTGAGGAACAGGAAGTCACACTTTATAACTCTTGCTTCACTGCCCTCTTTCTCTGTTTTCAGAGTTTAACTCAGCCTGCTAGGTCACAGGGTCAGTGATGGGGTCACGGGTGAGTGATTCCTGCTGAGTCTGTTGAGGAGGACAGTGCTGCCAGCTCATTGGGTGGCTGCTCTGGTTTATGGACCTGCAGTGCCCCACAGTACGACTGAGACCGCATTAAATATCACAGAGACGTCTACCGGAAAACTGCAGGCTTCCATTACATGGATTCTGATAAGGGAACAAAAATATGAAGTAATTAATGCTCTAGTGCTGCAGTATTAATTTATACTGGAAGTGCAACATTTTTGAAGTGCATGGTGAACTTTGTCCAGCAGTTCATTTGTCTGATAGCTGCAGTTTTCACTTTCAGATTTTAATTCAAGTCAGTTCAATTTTGTTTACAGTATCAAATCCCCAAAACAGTTCTCTCAAGAATCTTTATTTTATAAGGAAACACTGAAGACAATATCATACATTCAAACATATCAGTCAAACCATCATCTATGAGGACTAATTAATGAATAACCAAAAGAAACCTCAGGTTCAGGCAGGGCAGCTCCATCTGCTACTTTTAGGTGAGAGAAAAGAAAATGTCCTAAAACGCTGTTAAAGATTAAAGCAGCAGCTCCTGGGAGAGACTTCCTCCTCTGTCTCTTATTCCTCAACACCATCAAAGATAAGACCAGTGTCAAGATCAAGATACCATGAGAATAAGAGAAAACAAAATAACAAACGCGTCTTAACATACTTTTGAAAAACTCATTTACTTATATCAAAATTTAAAATTTAGATACAATTATTTATTATTAAATACATTTCATTTTCCAGTTTTTAATTCCAGAATCACTTTTTTTTTAAACTTCAAAATTCTGAGATAAAATTCTGAGCAACATTATAACACAATAAATTATGGCTAAAATCATGACTAACTCTTAATTTATTTTATTTTTAAAAAGGCACTTTCTATCTCATAATTTAAAAAAAATAATATTTCTATTTCAGATGTACAATTTTAAATGTTTATTTAAAAATTGAATATACATTTATATTTTTGTGACTAATTTACATTTCTTATACTGTTCATTTCTTAAGTTTACATTATCTATTCCTTAGTCTTAGTATTTGTGTTTATAGTCTTTCATGTAGTTTAATTTAATAAGTGCGTTATTAAATCCAAACTGACAAGAAACCTGGAGATGTTGTGAAGTTTTATTGTGACAAAAACGCAGCATCGTGTTGTCTAACCTCATTACGGTGTATCTTTCAGCTTCATGTGAGATCACCTGCATGCCACCTGCTGGTGTTCCCACCCTGCCTCACCCGTCTACCCCTGACTGCTGAAGGATGAGGAAGAGGAGTCAGAACAAGAAGAGGAAGAAAAAGGACAAGATGAAGGTGCAGTGAAAGAAAATGGACCATTGGAACAAAAACTGACCTAGAAAAAAATCTGGACCTCAAAAGTTTAGTGTAGCTTTCAAAATATAGTGCTCCATGTCATCACTGAGAGCTACAGGAGGGACAACACTCACCTGTGCCAGTAAAGACACGCCCCCGGCAATTGAAGTTGCTCAGTTCAAAAATGTTCTGGAAGAAAAGTTAAGGGAGGTAGATACAACAGAAACTTCAAGCACATGCAACCAATCCACAAATCCACCACAGAGCAGCTTCTGTGGTTGGAAGCCAGCAGCACTTTGGTTCCCTCAGCAACAACCTGGGACTTTTTGGACTATTGCAGAAAATCTCGTGGGTTTTGTTCAGAGAGATAATCCTCACAAACTAATGCAACTCATGATTTTAGAGGATAAATGTAATTGTCCATCCATCCATCCATCTATCCATCCATCCATTTTCCTCCACTTATCCGGGGCTGGGTCATGGGGGCAGCAGCCTAAGCACAGAAGCCTAGACCTCCCTCTCCTCAGCCTTCTCCTACATCTCGTCCAGGGGGACCCCAAGGCGTTCCCAGGCTAGCCCAGAGATATAGTCTCTGCAGCATGTCCTGTGTCTGCAAAGAGGTATACTGTGCTGCACCAAAAACCTCCTTGAGATTGCTTTGGTTGCTAGCAGATTGCTGCAGTTGCCCGTAGTTTGCATGAAAGACGCTGACTTGCCTACAAACACTTGCCAACTAGTCACGGAGTGGTAGTGAAACAGTGAAAAGTGAATTCAAACCAGAAACAGAGAACATTTGCCTTCAAAGTAAACGTTGAGCTTTACTGCTGTAACACATATTTCAAAAGGTGCAACACGTTTGTCTTTAGGAAGTTGCCAGGAGGTTGCCAACTGGTCTCTAGGCTTGTGTGACTGAGGCTGTAATTAGCACTAGAAACACATTCTAGTCATGTGCCTCGAGATTCCTTAAAATAATTCTGTTTCTTACTGATTATTTTTGGTGTCTTTTTTCCTCTTAGGACTGAGATGGTTCTTAAGCCGTAATCATTTTATTTTGATTCAAAACAGGAAGGAAGGAGGTTGATGTTGAAAGAGACGATAGCTGCAGTATTCTACATGATCAAAAGTATTTGGGCTGTGAATGTTCTGGTTTTAGTATGTCCTGTTGCACCATGTAAATAAAGCTCAGGGAAGAATCACTCTCATCTTTTACCAGTAAATAGTTTAGTTTTTATAATTAAGAGTTTCTGGACATTTTATAAATTAAAAAAAAAACAAATGTAAAGGCTTTGAAACAATTATAAAGACTCTTTTGAGGAACTGTAGGGTGTGACGTGATCTTTTATCTTCCAGAGCAGCACGATAGCTGCCTATTTAAAGGGTCATTTACATTCACACAGAGAAAGACTTTTTCAGTCTCTTTCTGGGGTTTAAACCAGTTCTTAAAATAAATGCTGTTTAAGTTCAGGTTTCATAAAAATTAAAGCCTTGAAAGATCAAGTTTGAGATAGGGAAACTCAGGTAACTTAGGAGTCAGTGGACAGGGAGCTGATGAGGAGCTTCGTGGAATGGTCCAGCTGAAATCACCTCCTTTTGAATGTCAGCAAGACAAAAGAGATGGTGGTCGACTTCCGGAGGAATAAAACCTCAACTAAGCCCATTAACATCATGGCAGCATCGGCACCAGAGATGCCAGCAGGATCAACAAACTGATTCACAACCATCATTGGTCAGAATTTGGAGACATTTGAGTCAGTGAGAGACAGCAGGTCACTGAACAAACTGCTCTCCATCATATGGACAACCCATCTCGCCCACTCCACTCCACACTGCTGAGGCAGCAGAGCTCCTTCTCCCTCAGACTGATACAACCTCACTGCCATAAAGAACGCTTCAGGAGATCATTGCTACCATTCTCTATAAAACTGCATTATAACTCTTCTTTCTGTGACAGGTGAGCACACCTGTCAGGACAGAAGATCCCACACACAATCTTATATCTTCTTGCAGCTGTCTTTCAGATTCCTAGTGAACATATTATTTATTAATGCATATTATTAATGCACAATGCCAGTCTTACTATTACTCTTCTGTACCTACATCTATCTATCTATCTATCTATCTATCTCTCTCTCTCTCTCCTCCAATCAGGAACAGGGTCGAGTGAAAGAACTTAGAGTGCACATGCTCAGTAGGAATCTGTCCCTGGCTTTGTAGAAAGAGCAGGATTTCACCATGACAGAAGTTTTCATTAAAAAAAAAAAGATTTTCTGCTCCTTATGTGGTCCAGGCCGTGGGGGCAGTAGTGTAGTAGTAGATCCCCAGACCTCCATCTCCCCAACACACTTGTTCTTAGTCCTCTCAAACCCCAGCTCTTACACCCACCTGGGTGGTAGTGGTAGTATGGCTCAAGCTCACTAATGTGTACTTAGTTTTCTGTTTTGTGTATTTGATTCTTGTGTCACTAGCCTTGGCCCAGATGTTTTTAGAGACTGTGTCTCTACTGCAAGTCCTCAGTGCACAAGTCTCTGTAATTAACTTCTTAACCTGATTTTGCTGTAATTTCATATATCACCATTCTCGGTTCAAACATAACATTTAAATTCTTTGATTGATTAAAAGTCATACTGAAATAATAGTACAAAGGTTGCATGATAATCTGACAATAATTCAGATTATTTTGATGATAAAGGGTTCATAAACCTGCTGTATCCTATAAGAAGGCTGAACTGTGGTCATGTGATTTCCTGCAGCTGTGAAACAGAAAGCGACCTCCTGTCCACAGGTAAAGATGCATTTGTATGAGTTCACATTTGCATTACGCGCCTCGAGGCGACTGCTGTGATTTGGTGCAATACAAATAAAATGGAACTGAATTGAAACTGAATTTGTGGTACACTTGTGTCTCTTTAAGAACTCGCGTACTCTGTGGTGTTTCCTGCGTCTCAGTGATCCAGGTACTCAAGTAAGGAGCAGTCAAGAGTGAATTCAGGGAGTCGACAGAGCGAGTGTTAGAGAAAAGAGAAGTGAACCTGTAGTGTGTGTGTGTGTGTGTGTGTGTGTGTGTCTCTCTTTCAGTTTCTTCACTTTTAAAGGGACTCTCTCTCTTCTCTCTCTCTCTTTCACACACACACACACACACACACACACACACACACACACCCTGGAATGTTGTCATGTGACCTTCTGTAAATGGAAAGGGGAGGAGCAGCTCCTCTCTGGTGATCCAAGTGCTTCATACGTCACTGCAGTCCACGGAGCCGGAGAAGGAAAATAATGTGAGCATTCAGCCAACATGTTATGTTTCATCTGCGTTCACTCGGCTGTCTCTGTGGACTTGAAGAAAAAATAAGATCGTGCCAATTCAGGAAGCGGACTGTCAGCTGGGTTTGCTGCTGGATTCTCTCTCTGTGTTGCACTTCCTGTTTTGCCAGCTTCTGCTCATGTTCAGTGTTGCCGGATCACCTGCCAGTCTGACTGGATGAAAATGAATCTTCTGGAGGAAGAGGAGGACAGAGTCCGATCCCATTATTTGTCTGTGGCTAGTGACTTTTCCAAAGATGATCCTCCATACTTCAGTATTGAACCTGGACCCTCAGACACAAAGTAAGAGACTGTTTCTGCTGTGAAGTGAAGAAAATATTTTTTGTTAGGAAGAAAAAACGTTGCCGTGTCTGAGATCAAGTTTACTGAAGTGTCGCATTGCCACTGACGCAGCAAGTCTAAGTGAGGATGTTAAAGATCAGAAACCTGTGTGGACTGAGAAGCTGCAATATGAACCTTCTTAGATTTGAGTTCTTATATTTGTATGCATGTGGATACATATACAGATAAATATCTATAAAGAAGAGTTTCTGAGTAATACATTAGATACAGAATGCAAGTGATTCCCCAAAGGAATACAGTTATCATAAAGCAGTGTTTCTCAAGGATCCTCCACATCCGCCAAAGACAAACTGATTCTTGTTAAAAAAACATTTTTTAAAAATTTCGATCCTTATCATCAAGTAAAAATCTACAAAAAGACACTGGAGAAAGAAAGCAAGGACAGTTCAGAGGAAGCTAGTCTTGAATTATATTGCCGATTACCGCATACCTTTGAAGTTTCGGAGAAAACCCATCACTTCATTGCATCTTCCCGATGAGTAGCTTCGTTCCCAGCGGCATGAAGATGCAAATGAACAATGTGTTACATCTTCTGTTTGTATTCCTAGAGGTCAGCATCCCAGACACAGAAGAGACTCTTCAGGATCAGATTACATGTCTATGAGTGACTTGTCCAGAGATCTTCCTCCAGTCTTCAGTAATGAACCTGGACCCTCAGACACAAAGTAAGAGACTATTTCTTCTGTAAGGTGATGCGAAGATGACTGTTCTACAGTCAGTGGGACAGTTTGGATATTAAATGCATTGCACGCATGCACTTACTAATCTAAAGCTCCTCACATCCATACCTGTGGCCAACCTAAAATAATCAGTCGACATAAAATCGGTGTCACTGGACTGTTGGAGGAAACTGGAGCACCTGGAAGAAACACAAGCAGGTGTGTGCAGGTGTAGGGGAACAAAGAGTGCTGGCAGTCTTTAATAAAATTTACACCTCCATTACAGCTGTCAACACTAATAAAACAATTATCTATGAATTACCACGACACCAATCAGCTACTTTTAGTCTTGTCTGCACACAGAGACCTGAAAAACAAAAAATCTGCAATAAACAAATGAAACTAGAAGGGCACTCAGGAGAGGCCAGACCTCACCCACCCCATATTTTCTACAGTATGTGCAGACACTATGCTGCAATGCATACCATACTGTACCATGCCTTGACCCTGACCCTGACCCCTACACCTGTATGGCTGTCAAAGACCTGGAAACTCCTTGTGGAAACTGTCCATGTGACAATGAATTTTTCTGAATGGTTTTACCGAAAACCTTCAGAACTTCAGCCCTCTACTCCTAATAAGTGGTTTTGTTTCCACCAACATGAAGATGCAGCTGAACATTGTGTTAAATGTGTTTGTGTTCCCAGAGGTCAGCAGCCCCCACGCAGAACAGACTCTTCAGGAATAGACTGTCTGTCTGTGAGGAGTAACATCTCCAAAGAAGACCCTCCATTCTTCAACGATGAACCCGGACCCTCGGATACAAAGTAAGAAATCGTTTCTGCTGTAAAGTGAATGTATTTTCAAAAACTTTCAATTTAATTTAAGTTTTTTAGGCAAACTGTAGCACGTCTTAGCAAATGATGACCAATCAGACTGTAATATCACTCAGGGCTTGCATAAGGTACAGTGCCCTGGCTTCTTTTGCACAAATAACCAGTATTAAAACTTCAAAATGCAAATATTCCAGTTGAAATTAAATTATGGTTCAAACAACTAAAATATGTAAATAATATGAAATGTTGGCTGTCTCTTAAAGCACTGATTTAGCTTACTGGGAATAAAAAAAAACACAAAGTAAAGCGAAAATAATTGTCTGTAAAATGGCAACGTTTGTTTCTTTGTATCTGAATAAATCTAAAAAAAATAAATAAAAAATTAACAGCTATTAATACTAATAGAACAGTTATCTTTGAATTACCACAATGCTAATCAACTACTTTTACTCTTGTGTGTCCACAGCATTCATATTTGCTATGATTCAGGTTGTCAAATTACTTTTTTTTTTTGCCATTTTATGCGTCTAAAATCCTAAAACTACAAACAAACATGGGTTATATAATAACATCCTTATTTTATCATTGCATCTCTACTGTAATGCAGCTGCCTTTAACTAGCAAGGCAATAAAACATTGATACTGCAGCAGTAAAATTTAAGAGGACCTAAACCACTTATGCTGCTTTTCCACAGCCGAGGTGCCGGTGCTCGTGCCAGTGCTGGTGTCGGTTCCAATGCTTAAGAACGGGCCTGCGTTTCCACCGCGCTTTGTGAACTGTTCCTTTACGTATGAGTGTGGGCGGGTCCTCGTCTGGAAGCCGAAGGGCACAAACGTGGGAGAACACGCTCCCCTTTCTTGTGCTGCGAACACATTTTACGGTTCGAACCAAACTACTGCAGCATCTGTGTGCAGCACAGAGGGAAACACAGACAGCGATTAGAGCAAAGACGCAAAGGACGAAAAGAACGCACTTTGCGTCCTTTTATCTGCGATATAAACTGATGCAAAGCAAGTTCAGCCTTAGAGTCCAACCTTATTCACAGCTGTGAAAACCGCATCACTTTTCTCCTGTAAAACAAACCATGCAGTGAAACAGCCGTAGAAAACTCTACGAGTCACGCCCTTCTGCCGCTTTGGTCACGCGTTCGGGGCCGGAGTGGAACCAGTTTTTCGGCCGAGCACCGAGTGCTTTTGCGGTGGAAAAAGCACCAAATTGTTCAAACACTGGCACTGGTGCTGGAACCCCGTCAGTGGAAAAGAGGCCTTAAATTAACAGATTGCCTATAGGTGTGACCACTGGAGTGCTGTTAGGGCTGTGATTCAGGTATACAGATATTTAACGCCTCAACTTTCATTTTGTTTTTAAAACTCAATAAAGCTCCTCTATTAATTTGGCTGAACATTATTGAAGAATAAGAACTTTTTACTTTTTTAAACGTCTGTGTAATTCTACCTCTGACGTTCCTGTTATCATTATATGTAACAAAGTCTCCAGGCTAGCCAACCATTGTTTCAGTTCAATAACACACACCCAAAAAACTACTTTCCACTGCTCCCTCGTTCACAAGGGGTCACCAAAGCCGGTAGCCCCACATGTTTGATTTGGCAGATTTTTATGCCAAATGACCTTCCAACAGTTCCAACATGACAATGTTCTTGATGGATCTGGTCATCTTCTCAGAGTCCATCAAGAATATTGTCATGTTGGAACTCACCGTGCCTTGGGAGGAACACATGGAGGAGGCCCATGAGAGGAAGATATACGCTCTGTTACTGAAGCTACAGAGAAAGCCACAAGGTGGATTTGGATTAAGAGGGGAGACCCTTGGCTTGTTGCTGCTGGGAGGCAAGCTGGGACTTGATCACCCCAGCTGGGTCACCTGGAAGAGGGGGTCTGATGTTGAAAGATCCGAAACCCCCGATGAACCCAGGAACATCACTGAAGATGCGTCCCAGAGCATCGTAGCGATGTATCTTAAAACCCTGATGCAACCCAAAGGGATTTGTATCTCATCCCAGGATCAAACTGGGGGTGTTTTGCTTGTTTGGCAAATGGGTAATTCTTTAGTCGCAGCAAATGTTTATTATTTAAAAGATTTTGTGTGATTTAATATCAAAGCACAACAGAAAAAAACTGATTAAACAATTTATTTCTTCACAGAAAAATAATAAAGTTCATGTTGAATTTGATGGCAGCAGCACAGCTCAGAAAGATTTATATGGGGCAACAAAAGGCTGGAAAATTAAGTGGCACTAACAAGAAACAGCTGGAGGAACATTTTGCAGCTAATTGATCGGGTATAAAAGGCGCATCTTAGAGAGTTTCTTAGAAGTAAAGACGGGCAGAGGTTCACCAATCTGCAAAGAAATCTTGTCCACAAATTGTCGAACAATTTCAGAATAAAGTTCCTCAGTGTAAAATCGTTTAGAGGGGGGCACTCCTCGCAGTAAAGCACATGACTGACCAAAAGTCATTTTGTATGTTGCTTTTGTATACTACTTTTTTTGTTAATGTAACCATTTGTATACAGTTGTTTACAAGTACTTTTCTAAGTACTAAGTACTTTCTAGTCTGAAGTCATTTCCAGTTTTCCAAAATATGCCCCCCCCGAAACACTGCTGATGAAAACCACAAACACATAAAGAGCTGTTTTGTTCACATAACATTCATTATAGAATTAAATATTTTTTTATATTTCTATGCTGGCGTTAGCCTTTTATTTTATTCTGTGTACTTGAAAGTCTGTATTTTCTTTTAAATCAACAGAGAAGAGACAAGGAATCTCATTTCTGTGGAAAAGCAGCTGCCCTGTCAGGATGTCTCGAAGGATCTCGTCTGTGGACACCGGTCCACCTCATACTGTGACCAGTCTGCTTCATCAGGAGACTTCTCTTCTTCTCACTGTGGAGAAACAGCCACGGCCAAATCTGAACTACAGACACATAGTCTCAGCACCGGGAAAAGTAAGACAGTACTGATGTGGGGGAAGATTCCAGATGATGATGATGCGCTTCATCAAAGTCTTCAGTTTCATTAATTTTTATTTCTGTCTTTGTCTTCCAGTAGTTGCTGGTCTACAGGAGGTTTTAGATGAACATAAGTTCAGACTAAGGAAGAGATGTGAATGCGTGACTGAAGGAAGTGATAAAACAGGAAGAGGAACCTTCCTGAACAGAATCTACACAGACCTTTACATCACAGAGGGACAGAGTGAAGAGGTTCATACCCAACATGAGGTGAGGCAGCTGGAGACAAGTTCCAAGATGAAGACCCTCCATGAAGACACTCCGATTAAGTGCCAAGACATCTTTAAAGCCTTCCCTGACCAACAGGGACCCATCAGAGTGGTTCTGACAAACGGTGTCGCTGGCGTTGGAAAAACCTTCTCAGTGCAGAAGTTCACTCTGGACTGGGCGGAGGGCTTGGAGAACCAAGACATCAGTGTGGTGATTCTGCTTTCATTCAGGGAGCTGAACCTGATCAGAGATCAGCAGTTCAGTCTTCTGGACCTGCTCCATGTTTTCCATCCAACATTGAAGAAGGTCACATCAGAGAAGCTCGCTGTCTGTAAACTTTTGTTCATCTTTGATGGTCTGGATGAAAGCAGACTTTTACTGGATTTCGCCAACGGGAAGCTTGTGTCTGATGTCACACAGAAGTCACCAATCAGCATGCTGCTGACAAACCTCATCAACGGGAATCTGCTTCCCTCGGCTCTCGTCTGGATAACTTCTCGACCTGCAGCAGCCAGTCAGATCCCTCCTAGATGTGTTGACAGGGTAACAGAAGTACGAGGCTTCACGGATGCTCAGAAAGAGGAGTACTTCAGGAAGAGATTCAGTGATGAAGAGTTGTCCAGCAGAATCATACTCCACCTTACATCATCTAGAAGCCTCCACATCATGTGTGGAATCCCAGTCTTCTGCTGGATCACTGCTACAGTTCTGGAGCACATGTTGACCACAGGGCAGAGGGGAGAGCTGCCCAAGACCATGACTGACATGTACTCACATTTTCTGCTGGTTCAGACAAAGAGAAAGAAGCAAAAGTACCAACAACTTTATGTAAAGAGTCCACAGGAGGTGGACAGGGAAGTTCTTCTGAAGCTGGGGAAGCTGGCATTTACACATCTGGAGAAAGGAAACATCATGTTCTACCAAGAAGACCTGGAGCAGTGTGGTCTGGATGTCACAGAGGCCTCGGTGTACTCAGGACTTTGTACAGAGATCTTCAAAAGAGAGTATGTGATCTTCCAGAAATCAGTCTACTGCTTCGTTCATCTGAGCATTCAGGAGTTTCTGGCTGCTGTTTACATGTTCCACTGTTTCACCAATAGGGAGAAAAAAGTACTGGAGGACTTCCTAATCCCAAAGTGTTCTAAGATTTCTAAGAATTTTGGAAACAAAACTGGCCCCGTCCTGTTTTTGGATAACTTCCTGATCAGAGTTATGGAAAAATCCCTTGAAAGCGAAAACGGTCACCTGGACCTGTTTGTTCGCTTTCTTCATGGCCTTTGTCTGGAATCCAACCAGAGACTTTTAAGAGGCCTGCTAGGTCGGAAAGAGAATGATTCAGACATCATCCAGAAAGCCATTAACAACTTGAAGGAGATAAACACCCACAAAATATCTCCTGACAGAAGTCTCAACATCTTCCACTGTCTGATAGAGATGAACGACCTCTCAGTACATCAGGAGATTCAAGAGTTCCTGAAGTCAGGAACAAGACCACAGAAGAGACTCTCTGTGATCCACTGCTCAGCTCTGGCCTACATGCTCCAAATGTCAGACGAGGTTCTGGATGAGTTGGACCTGAATAACTATAACACAACACTGGAAGGCAAACAGAGGCTAATCCCAGCTGTGAGAAATTGCAGAAAAGCTCGGTGAGTCGAGCTGTGGTTAACATTATAAACTCAGCCAAAAGGCAAAACTGAGATCAGATAAGATTTCAAATACAATTTTGCTGTGATTGAGAATTTAATGACAGGCAGCTGGATCAGAGTTTCTGTAAGGAAATCATTAGCATTTGAGTAGGTAAGGTCAGTGAGTGGCAGGCCAAGAGGAGGAATACTCAGTACAAGCATCATCTTGTATCATGTAGCACTCAGTTTGTAAACCAGGCTGTCCTCTAATTTCAGTGTTACAGGCTCAGTCCCAAACTGTACAAACTGCAGGGCTGCAAGAGTTCTCACCCATTACAAAGCAATTTCCCATGAAAAACAAAATGAAACAAGAACAGACATTTCTGGCATTTAGCTCAAGCTTACTGTAGAGTAGAATCTTCATTCAGACTTTGATCCGATCACAAATCTTTGAACTGCTAACTTACTTTAGCTCCTGTTAGTGATGTGTAAGAGGGATGTTGTGTTATACAGTGGCACGTTTGCATCTTTGCTTTAATTCAGTTTAAGGAAAAAAACTCAGGTTTCTCTTGTTGCTGGAAAGCAGTAGCAGGAAGAAATTTGAATATATAAGAGAGATGGCATCCTTAATGTAGCCTTATTTTCACTGTTGTGATCTAAAGATTAGAGCAAAGCAAGATAAATGTCCGCTTTCATAACAGCATGTTTTGCAAAATGTTTTATTACAGATTTTCTAGCTGTGAACTCTCAGAAGCTCACTGTGAAGTCGTGGCCTCAGCTCTGAAGTCCAACCCCTCCCATCTGACAGAGCTGAACCTGAGCTTTAACAAGCTGCAGGAGCCCGCAGTGAAACTGCTGTCTGCTGGACTGGAGAGTCCAAACTGCAGACTGGAGACCCTGAGGTCAGTTTACTGACTATACTTGCTTTTTCTCCTCTCTCTTCAAATTGGTCACTGTAGTTTAAAGCTTTTGTTTCAAAAAAAAAATTATGTTTCCTTAAATCTGAAAATCCACAGGTCTTAAGATATTTCATTTTTGTTGAGCTGAGGAGTAATCCCATCATAAACTATCTCCACTGTTATCAGATGATGGGACACAATTGACATTGTGTTATTATACTCATGTTGAACTAATCTGAGGCTTCAATAATCTGAGTCACAGAGCAAGTCAGTATCTTTGTTTCTACAATGTTTCTCTGCACCTTGAGGTGACTGCTTGTTGTGATTTGGCGCTATATAAATAAAATTGAACTGAATAAAACTGCAGTAAAAGGACAAAATCCCAAAAACGAAGTGTAGTTCTTAATATGCTGGAACTTTTGAAAGTCGGACATGATTTTTGTCTGACTTCATTCTAGCACCAGCTGAACTCATTAATTCAGTTCAATTTAATTCAATTTTATTTATATAGCGCCAAATCACAACAAACAGCCACCCCCAGGTGCTTTATATTGTAAGGTATAGACCCTACAACAATTACAGAGAAAACCCAACTGTCAAAACGACCCCCTATGAGGAAGGACTTGATGACAGTGGGAAGGAAAAACTCCCTTATAACAGGAAGAAACCTCTGGCAGAACCAGGCTGAGGGAGGGGCAGTCATCCGCTGTGACCGGTCGGGGCTGAGGGGAGAGAGACAGGACAAAAGACATGCTGTGGAAGAGAGCCAGAGATTAATAATAACTAATGATAAAATGCAGAGTGGGGTTTAAACAGAGTGAAAAGAGGTGAAACAAATACAATAAAACCCCAAAAGACAAAACAAAACAAAGGACAACAGTACAGGAGGGGCCACCCAGGCCCCAGAGTCCAAAAACAAAAGTCCAGAGGACAACGGGTCAGAAGGGGCCACCCAGGCCCCAAAGTCCCAAAACGGAAGTCCAGAGGACAAAAAGGTCAGAAGGGGCCACCCAGGCCCCAGAGTCCGAAAACGGAAGTCCAGAGAAAGACAGGGGAGGCCGACCGCGCTCCCAGCGGCGGCGGTGGAGGACGAAGAGGAGCCCCAGGCGACGCGGGAGGCCGACCGCGCTCCCAGCGGCGGCGGCGACGAAGAGAAGCAGGCGAAGAAGAGCCGGACCCCCTGACGGCACGGACGGAGTGGGACCCTCAGGCGGACGGCCGCGTGGCATGCGGCGGCGAAGAGCGGAGTTCCCTGACGGCTCGGACTGAGCGGGGTCCCCTGACGGCTCGGACTGAGCGGGGACCCCTGACGGCTCGGACTGAGCGGGGACCCCTGACGGGGATGTCGTGGGTGCAGGTAGCGAAGCTACCGAGGGCGCTGAAGCCACTGAGGGAACTGAAGGAACCAAAGCTGAGGGAACTGAGGGGTCCGAGGGGACCGAAGCTGAGGGGTCCGAGGGGACCGAAGCTGAGGGGTCCGAGGGGCCGAAGCTGAGGGGTCCGAGGGGACCGAAGCTGAGGGGACCGAGGGGACCGAAGGGACTAAAGCTGAGGGGACTGAGGGGACTGAGGGAACCGAAGCTGAGGGGACCGAAGGGACCAGAGCTGAGGGGACCGAGGGGACTGAAGGGACTAAAGCTGAGGGGACTGAGGGGACTGAGGGAACCGAAGCTGAGGGGACCGAAGGGACCAGAGCTGAGGGGACAGAAGCCAGCGAAGGAGCTGGAGCTGAGGGGACAGAAGCCGAGAGGGAGCTGAGGGGACCGAAGCGAGCTGAAGGAGCTGAGCGAGGGGACAGAAGCCAGCAAGGAGCTGGAGCTAAAGGGGCTGGAGCAGCTAGAGAGAGAGCTGAGGGGACTGAAGCCGCTAGAGAGAGAGCTGCTGAGGGGACCGAAGCGACTGAGGGAGCACGAGGCGAGGGGCTGCGAAGCCACAGAGGGGACTCAAGGCTGAAGGGGCTAGGGCTAGAGGGAGCTGGGGGGACTGGGGAGACAGGAGAGAGGAGAGCTAGAGCGGGGACTGGAGCTAGAGCGGGGACGGAGCTACAGAGGGGACTGGAGCTAGAGCAGGAGCTACAGAGGGGACTGGAGCTAGAGCAGGAGCTACAGAGGGGACTGGAGCTAGAGCAGGAGCTACAGAGGGGACTGGAGCTAGAGCAGGAGCTACAGAGGGGACTGGAGCTAGAGCAGGAGCTACAGAGGGGACTGGAGCTAGAGCAGGAGCTACAGAGGGAGCTGAGAGAGAGCTGGGGCTGCAGAGGCTGCAGGGACAGAGGGAGCTTGGGCTGGAACTGGAGGTGAAACGGGCTTAAAGGCGACAGTCTTAACTGGAAGAACAAATGAATTGAGGAGAATTACCTCCACCACAAAATCCTTAATCGGCACGTGCAACGAGTCCAAGAGCCAGGGGAAACATTCAACCAGCCCAGTCACACTATGCACGATGGCTGCCTTACACCCCTCACTGGGCAGGGTAAGCCACTGTCCACATAAATCCAACAAATAATCAGAGACATCCTGCTTTACTCTGTGGTCCACGGAGTCAGTCGTAGAAGGAGACAAAGACTCCGGGTCTCCGGCTAACAGAGTTGCAGGAGCAGGAAAAAGCAGAGGCTTACTCACTGCGTGTCCAGTGTTGGCACACCCGGCTGCGGAAGCAGACTTGTACTGTGGCTACTCCGACAGCGCGGTGATTTCCAGCTGGAGCGGCGTGGAACTCTCCGTTGCAGCAGACGAAGGCTGCCGTTTCCCTCGTCGAGACCCGCGCTTCCTTCTCCCGGAACCTGGCGGTCGCTGCAGCGAGGTGTCCAACAGCATAATCCGAGGAGGAGGCGAAGAGAAGTAGCCCCCCACCGTGATCGCCGTCGGAACGGGTGGAGGGGTTGCAGCTGGCGGAGTGAACCGCTGCTGTGACGAGCCGTGGGCTCGAGGCTGAGGTGGAGCACGACGGTGCTGGGACCGTTGCCAGCTAGCCGGCCCGCCGAGGGCCAGGCGGGTGCCATCGAACGCGGACCTTCGCTCCGGGGCGAGCCAAGGCTTCCACCTCACCTCTTCATCGAGGTAATATTCCATTACCTCTTGTCGTTCCTGCAGGTCATAGTCCGCGGGGTCCATTCTGGGGTTCGGGTCCTACTGTCACGGCTGGTGCAGGCCAGGCAGGGAGGACCCCAGAGCAGGACGCAGGACGAGAGCGGACGTGTGTTTAACACTCTTTTATTTTAAACGGCTGGGCAGGGCCAGCTACACAAACCACACCAAACTAAACTCAAAACTACTCGAAACACTCGAAACACTCGAAACCTCGAACACTCGAAACACTCGAAACACTCGAAACACTCGAACACTCGAAACACTCGAAACACTCGAAACACTCGAAACTTCAAAAACAGAACACACAGCCGACATCACACAGAAGAACAGACGAGGACCCGAACAAAGAACAAAGGAAAACCAAGGGCTTAAATACACACAAGGGGATTAGGGCAAGTGAACACACCAGGGGACAACAGGTGAAACAAATCAACCTAACGATACAGGGGGAAGTAAAATAAACACAAGGCACAAGGAACACGAGACTG
>JAMQGT020009271.1:0-26517 GCA_024447675.2 Pterophyllum scalare | reverse complement strand
CTTCTAACTCTAAGTGTTTTGATAAGTGTATGTATTTATGTTTGTGAATGAATGAGGTGCATAGGGTGAGTTAAAATTGAGGGGACAATTGTGTGACAAACACCAGCTGCTGGTCGTCAGTGCTCGCCCACACCGCCCCCCCAAAACCCTCCACGTTCTAAAGTGAAAATAAAAATTGGGGACAGGCATGTCACCCAGAGGTTGATGAGATGGGGCTGCTGAGGTGGCCCCACTCAGATCCTCACTACTGTCTGTCCCCAAATTTTATTTTCACTTTAGACGTGGAGGGTTTTGGGGGGCAGTGTGGGCGAGCACTGACGACCAGCAGTTAGGTGCTTGTGGCACAATTGTCCCCTCAATTTTAACTGCACCCTATGCACCTCATTCATTCACAAACATAAATACATACACTTATCAAAACACTTACAAGTTGGGGAGGGGGAGGGGTGGATGGGTCATCCCACACCCCGATTTCTTACACCTCACCCGGGGTAGGGGTCAGATGGTTCTTCGGGGACTGGGCTGGCGGCATCTTGGGGTCGCTGTTGGCCCTGGGGGGGTTTCTCACTCGCCCCAACTTCAGAGGGCGGGTAGATATGGATGAATGTATGTATTTGTGTATTTGTCACAGTCTTCGTGAGTGTAGTTGGGTGGGTGAGTGTGTGTGTATGTTTGTGTCTGTGCATATATATGTATGTGGGTGAATGTTTCTGCGTGTGTGTGTGTATCTGTGCATATATATGTGTGTGGGTGAGTGTGTGTGTGTGTGTGTGTGTGTGTGTGTGTGTGTGTGTGTGTGCATGTGTGTATCTGTGCATATATGTGTGTGCATGCATGTTTGTTTGTATGGCTGGACCTGAGTCTGTGCCTTATGCCTTGCCTCCCTGCCCTGCTCCTTACTGGTCGCCTCTTCCGCCCGCGCCCCCTGGGGTGTGGGTGCCTTGGGGTTCCTGGGCGGGGCTGGATGTTCTGGCGTGGGTGTTGACCTGCTCCCCTGGGGGCTGCTTTGGCTTCTTCTGCATGGGGGTTGGGGGGGGGGTGCGGTTCTTGGGTGACTGGGGTCCTGGGGCCCTGCCGCCAGCCTGTGCAGGGAGCTGGCCTCTGGGGGGATGGCTTCTCGTCACCTCGGGTTCTCTAGGCCCTTTCTACTCGACTGGGGAGGCTCCGTCTTGGACCTCCCTCTCTCATCTGCTGGGGTGGGCTAAGGTTGTCTTTGGAATGAGTGGCCCCGGGTCTTCTTGATGGGCTCCTGGTGGCCTTGGTTTCCTGGGGCTTACTCTACCCGCCTCTAGCTTCTGATGGGCGGAGCTGCGGCATTCTGCCCTCATTGGTAAGTACATTTCATGACACAAACACACCACGCAATCACAACACAACAAAATTGTTGGTTTGCGTAACCATGCTTCATTTGTTTTGTTTTTCCTTCACAAACTTATTTTGGCAAGTATTGTTATTATTTTTTATGTTCAACAAGTGATGAACTATTTGGTCTATTTTTTTCTCTCTCTCTCCCTTTTTCTTTTCTTTCTTTTCTATTTTCTTTTTCCTCAGCCTGTCAACTCTGGCACAGATATCTGTATGTTAAAAATAACTTAAATAAATAAAATAAAGGGTCAAACACTAAGAAGAGGAGCCTATAGAGAACCTATAGAGCTCATCTTGAAAGAGCAAATATGTTTGGCACAGTTCTGCTTGCAAGATCTCTCAGACATGAAAGGCTTAAATAAAAAAAAATTTTAAATTTAAAAAAAGTCAGCTTGCTCTTCCAAAGAGAGTCTCTCAGCATTAAATCCTTTTTCAACTTAAGGTTTCTAGAGGGACTTCAGTTTCCATTAAGCATAAACACTTCATGGAAAATGGATCAGTTGTATTCAAAACATATTCAGGCTGTCCAAAAATGACTACACCATCAACAAATCAAGTTTCATTCAGGAAGAGAGAGAGGAAAAAAAACAAACAAAACAAAGTTCACTACAGATAGAATTTGAAAAATTCAATGGGTTTAACAAAAATGTTGCAATAACTGAAATTTTGCATTAATGTTTACAGCCACTGTTAGCTTGGCTGTTTCAAAGAAAAAGCTGGGGCATTGTTATAGCCTTGGTGTCAGCGTCTGTTCCACAAAAACTTTAATGAAGGCCGTAACTCAAGAATGATGTCACCTAGGATGTTCAAATTCATACCATAGATGCATACTTTGCCCCCCCCCCAAAAAAACAACCCAAAACAAAACAAAAACAAAAACAAAAAACACAAAAAAGTGTTGACTCCAGCTCAGTGGTGATCTTGTTACCTCTGTCCCTCATTTGGAGAGGCTTGAAATTAACTGTCTAAAATATTATGATTATTTGTAATGCTTGGATAAAAATAATTTGTAGTCAATTACTCCAGAGATATTATCATATGGTGTGTTTCCTCCCTTGAGGTGTTCTGCTAGGCTTTTTATTATAGCTGCCTTCAGCTGCTGCTTGTTTGTGAGTCTCTCTGCATTCAGTTTTTTTATTTAATAAGTGAAAAAGATGCTCTACTGGGTTTACATCAGGTGACTTACTTGACCATTGAGACCATTAAGAATATACTTTCTTTGTCCTTGAAACTCTTGGGTATGCTTTGGGTCACTATCCATTTGCAGCATTTGTGGGAATCTCAGCAGAGTATTGCCCTGTACACTTCAGAATTCATACTGCTACTTCTATCAGCCATCACATCATTAATCACCTTTTGGTGTTCCTGAGCTGGACAGTGCATCCTTTCTTTATAAGAATGTACCAGACTATTGATGTGGCCGCTGACAGGTTCATTATTTATTTATTTCAGCCTAATTACGGCCTCCTTCACTTGAACTGACAACCCTTTGGGCCTCATATTTAAAATTAAAATGAAAAACAATAAAACACAAATTCAACATGTTGAATCAACTTAGATATATTTGCCGCATTAGTCATGAAATATCAAGGGAGGAGGTCTAAACCACTTGTCATTGAAACCACTTTTAGTTAATTACACAATTATTTTTGAGCCTCTGAAAATGGAGTAGCATTTTTTGTTTTTTAAAGGATGTAATTCCTAAACCATTAATTTTTGTTAAACCCATTGAATTAGAGCTGAAAGTCTTCACTTGATTCACACATTGACGGACTTAAAATCCATTGTAGGGGTTTGGAAAAACAAAACTACAAAAACATGGGTCTTTATCCAACAAATAATGGACCCAACTGTATATCCATCATGTTTCCAGATTGGCTTCAATTATTTGATTATTTGGCACTCTTAATTACAGCAATTTGGTGCAGTCTTAATTGAGATTCAGTTTGCAGGTTCAAAGGAGTCGAGTGAACAATATCAACTGTCCTCATGTTTCTCAAACCACCAGCATTAACTTCATATGAAAATACATAGAATGAGCCCTCAATGTTCACATAACCACTTCACGTCTGTAAATATACAGTAAGTGCTTTCTAGAGAACTAGTTTGTGGTTGCAGTACTAAACTTAAGCATTCAGTAAGATTATACTGCAGGCGTCTAGGGAATCCAGAATACTGTATAATATTTCCCTCTCAGGGACCACATGTCAAAGCTTCTCTTTGTCCTGGATCAGAGGCAACGGTTCAGCTGCAAGTCCAACAATGGGCGTTTAATTGAGGCCAAGCAGTAAGCCGGACAGCTCGTCTCTCCTTAAAGTTTCAGTCTGGCTCAGAGGCTTCTCAAGCTGAGAAACTGATTATTAACAAAAAGCTTGGATTTCACTGTTAATCCGGATAATTAAAACTAAACTTTGACTGATACGCTGACTTGCTATACCGACCTTTTATTTAATACCAGGTACTGGCCACAATCCCCCACTGCTGATGCGACAGCTTTTCCAGGATGATTCAGCTCCGGAGGGTTTTAGACCGTCAGCCTGGATTGGAAGCTGACAGGTTAAGAAGTTGTTTACCCAGCTAAAAATCACTGCTAAAAACATTAACTTCCAAACATCACTGCAAATCACTGGCTTTCAGTGGCTTTACTGCTGAAATATCAGAGTCAGTCATGGAAACCTAATGTTAGTCCAGCCCTAATTAGAACATCTGGTAACTTTCATTAAGCTCTTGGATTAAGCATTGAACAGGCAGTGACCCATCATGTGAACAGTTTTATTTTAGATGATAATCCCATCTAAACTGTTGTTGGATTATCTTGTCAAGTAAACTGACCTACATAAGGTATCTGCACCAGCTCAGGCAGACACAGGAACAAGCTGCAGGTAAGTTACGCAATAAGATTGTGTTATAAAAGTCTGTTGATAGGAGAACAATCAGAGTTCGAAGTTGCTTTACATGAAGTGTCCAAAAATACTGAAGTGAAAAGGTGGAGTTTGCTCCCCCTCTTCTTTAAAACTTGAAGAGAATGTCACAGCTCTGCAATTAAATAAGAACTCATTAATCCTGAAAATTGCTACCTGGTTTATTTCTAAACACAGCGAGCACTATTATTTTGTAGCATACTATACACCACATACTCAAGACATCCTCTATCCTGAGGCTACTGTGTAAATAATCATGCAGCTAAAATTATCCACTTACATTTTCCAGTTGGGTACGTGCAAATGGAATAAAAGCCCTTTCACACACACCTCTCTCTGTGGCTTCAACAGAGCAGTCTTAAAACACCACTAAACTCATTTAACGTTAGAGGTTAGTTTTCGCAACAACAGCACAGAACATTGTCTCTAATCAACCTCACAGGCTCTCGGTGCCAGGGAAGAAGGGTCTTTTCACAAGAAGCCTCACTGGCTTTTATAAATGCGTGCCCGCTATTCTGGATGGAAATACAAGTGGAAGGAGGCTGAGCGAGAAAGCACCACGAAAGAAAACGCTGAGGACTCGAACATCTTGGACTCTGTGCATCCATGCAACTGATGTCTCTTCTGATGTGCGGAGAAAATGCAAAACTCTGGCAACTTAACATTGGACTGAGCTTGAGAAATTGTTCATAATTTGTAGAATGTGACCTTTCACAGACTGCACTGATTCCCTCTAAAACCAAGATGCTAAGAAGCTTTCACAAGTTTCAGTTTAAGAACCTCGTTTGAAAGACAATCTCAACAAACCTTTACCACCAAATCACACTGTGATTCCTGTCATTTATTAGAGCTTTAATCAAACCATGAATGCAAGATAGTTAGAAAGTGCTTATAAAAGTGATGTGTGAATGGGTAAATTAAAAAGCTTGTTAAGTTCTCAGTTAGATGATGATTTAATTTATTAATGGAACAAAAGCTATTCAAACCTACCTGGCCATGTGGGAAAAAAATAATTTCCCCCTAAATCTAATAACTGGTTGTGCCACCCTTGGCAGCCAGAACTGCAATCAAGCGTTTGTGATAACTAGTGACGAGTCTTACACGTGACTGTGGAGGAATTTTGGCCCACTCTTCTTTGCAGAATTGTTTTAATTCAGCCACATTAGAGGTTTTTTAAGCAGGAATGGCCCGTTTAAGGTCACGCCAAAAGCATCTCAATCGGATTTGAGTCCAATTTTTTTATTTTTTTTTTTGGAGCCATTCAGCGGTGCACTTGCTGGTGTGTTTTGGATCGTTCGAACAAATGTCCAGACATTCTCCTTCAGGATTGTATGGCAAGTTGTCCAGGTCTTGAAGCAGCAACACAGCCCTGACACCATGTTTGACTGTTGGTTTGAAGTTCTCTTTATGAAATGTTGCTAGTTTTATGCCAGATGTAGCAAGACATATTTTCCTATCATGTCATTCCTGTATGGCTCCTCTAGAATTTGGATCAAGCTCTTGAAAAACAAAGAAGCTACTAGTTTACTTATCCTTTACCAACATAAGACATGAAAATGTTGAATTGGTCCTTATGAACAAGTGAAGCAGTCAGATAAAGACAGATATTCACATGAAGTACCTCAAATTTGTACTCAAGTACGTGGGCTACTGAAAAATCCATTTAATCAACTGGCAGCTTCAGTGCAGTAACTTTATAAAGTGGCATCCAGCAAAGCATTCCCCTCTCTAAACAAGAGACAATAATAGATATTCCCTGAGCCAAGCAGCCAGGCCCTGCCTGCTGCCTGAGGCTGACCTCTGTTCTGCTTCTCAACAGTCCAACGCTCACAGTGTGACAGCCAGAGCTACTGCACACTTTACCAAGTATAGCGTATGAGCTGGTGATGATTAAATGGAACATTATAAAGATCTTTTATGGTGACTTGTAGCGACATCCAGAGAAATACTTAATTACGCATCAGCCAGTTGTCAGTATGTATGTTGTTTCATAGTTACGTATGTGCGCTGCTATGCCAACTCTCAAGCATGATGAGAAAGCAGGAATAGTACGAGATTAATCCAGAGCTGTTTTTAAGCAGTTTCCCTCAACAGTCAGCGTCACCACAGTAAATCCAACCCCTGTATGCCCATCCCTCTTCTCCTACAGTCAAGGTATTAGTCAGTAAGACTGTGGGGGCTTAGGCTGGAAAACAGCCGGCCCACCCGAAGAGGAGCTTCGAAAGAAGCAATGTTTACACAGACACGAGAAGTTTTAGATGAATAAATAATGCCTGGGATTAAGTCCCTTGCTATTTTTAGTTCCTCATACCCTGTGATTAGACCCCATTCTTCTCCTGACTTTTTTTCACTGTTATCCTAAAGCTTAACATGCTCTAGCTGCCATGGAAACTGCACCATTGTTAGAAAGACAGCTACAGTATATAGTGGAGGAGGGGAGCCAAGGAGGAAACATTTCATCTTCTACTCCAGTTTAATTGGGGTTTTTTCTGCTTATTAAAAAAAAAAACAACATGTAATAACATGATATTTTTTAAGATTAAGACAATTAACTGATGGAATAAAAAGATGTACAAAATATTATACAGTGCAAAACTATCAAGTTATATGTAAAAATCATAACTAAGCAAAGAAATGATGGAAGGAAACAGGCCTCAACATTTTAGTCACATAAACCAGGTGCACAGAAGGTCATGCATATATGCACTGAGGGAAAGTGAAGCATGGCACTGATGTCAGCAGTTGGTTTTCCAAAAAGCTACAGTATGTTTTTTTTCTTCCTAAGCAGCAGCAGTGAAGAGAGAAAGAGAGAAGGAGGAAAAAGGGAGAGGTGAGACTGATCTAATGAGACAGTGTGATCACAGCCTCCCTTCAGATCTCACAAACATCCCAGGCAAATCTGCCTGTCTCTCCCGCTGATCCGAGCGGCCGTCTTCTCGCTATGGCTGGCTGCTTTTATGTTCCACAAACCAGACAGAAATTCATCAGCGTAGGCTTTTACTTTGTAGATAATTTGCTTAGGGGATGAGAGAAACTGTCAAGGTCTTGTGCTACAAGTGTGGGCATGTACAGTAAAACGTGGATGATTTGCTTGGTGCACAAAATATCTCAAAATGTTACAGTTTTCAAGGGTTTTTTTGGTTTTTTTTGGAAGCCAGACACTCATTTTAATCCTTTGCTCAAAAAACCTTATGCATGATTTACAATGATATTATCACCTTTAATGTCCTGTAGCGATGGTACATCCTATTTCAGAGGGTTATCTTTCTGAATGTGAATTCACTTCTAAGGGAAACACACAACTGACCTGTCCTATCCTAGCCTAGCAACTAACTAGGCATGGCAGCATTTCAGCTTTGAATTTTTACACATGCAACAGCTCTGTGCAAGGTGATGGTACAGAGTTTGCAGGGAGGGCCTCTATTTTTAACCTTTCCAAAAGCTAAATAAGTAGATTACTTCCTTAAGTAGTAACCTAGTGTTACATTCAAGGCCAAGGAGCATTGTCTAACATATTTAGCAGACAATTAGGACTGTCGTCTTGAAGTCCTTGAGTCAAATTTTCAGTTGGAATAGCTCTTTGTTTC
Organism: Pterophyllum scalare; assembly: GCA_024447675.2. NCBI lineage: Eukaryota > Metazoa > Chordata > Actinopteri > Cichliformes > Cichlidae > Pterophyllum > Pterophyllum scalare. Next base: position 18,644 of record JAMQGT020009271.1, on the reverse strand, counting down.
TACACTGTTTGAAATAATGTTGGTTCAGTCCTGTACATTTTTATAGGGCCAGGAGTAGGGGACCCATTGGACTACTGAGGATTAGTTAGACTCTCTGCCCCGACATCTTGATTTAGGAGTTCAATTTGCTGCTACTTTTGATATTTCGAATTTCGAATTATGCAAAAAAGAAAGTATGAATGTGTTCTTTGTTCAGCTACAAAAACTTTGTTTTATAGCAATCATCTAAGCAGGATTATGTTGAATGTCCCTATGCACAACATAAGAACAGTGTTCAGGTTATTGCAGAGGATCACTTACTGGTGGCGATGCTGATTTTTTAGGCACGTATACGGCCAACATGTTCATCAAAAAAAATAATCATTTTTACGGGTCTCAAGCTTTGAATTGAGCCAGGTGTAAATGCTAATGATATAGATAATTACAGCTGATAAACTCAGCATGAACCAATAACTCATCCAAATGTTGGATCAGTGCATCTGTAGTTGTCATAAGAGACTTCATAAATGACATCCAGGACTGGCAAGATGATAGGCACAGCAGGCTAAGAAAGGTTCATATCTTTCATGAGAAAGACAAGGATTTTCAGTATCACAATATAGGGTTTGAGAAACTATCCACAACAGCACATCACAAGCATTTTGATGTCATTTAGCTATACTGTTTACTGGTACAATTCCAAGGAGTACTTCACATCAAAGTCCTTACAATATAGCACTTTAAGCAAACCATTCTCTGTTATTAACTGTGTTTAATATGCAGCAGCAGCAACAACAAGCCTTTATATGAAATGAGGCCCACAAAATGGCTTCTACATTGCCAAATATGAAACAGATTGAGCAGCTTTTCATAAGGGTCAATCACAACAACAGGACACCCAGCTATTTACAGCAATTAGTGCACTTGACAGAAAGCTGTAGAGAATGGCTGGCAGGCAGCACTGGCAAAGGCTTTGGGCATGATCCGAAGAGCAGACTGTTTTGGGAGAAGTACGACTTTTGCATGTCACATTCTGATTAAGAAGTAATCCTGACCATACATGAACACTCTCCTCTATTTGATTCTTTGGAAGGGTCAAACATTAGAAAATCACATTGTCCAAACCCCAGAGAATGGCCTTTCTGTATAAATCTCTTACAAAATCTTCAACTTAAAGGAAGCACAATGCTAAACTCTGAGTCACCAAATTTTCTTAAGCTATCAATCATTTAGACTGCAAATATGATTTCCAAGTGGATAATGGATTAATCAAATGAGACACAGCTATAAAAAAAAAATGTAAAAAAGAAAGCAGAACTCGCAAGTACACTGATATAAAATTTTAATTGAACCCAAGTTCTTATTTTTGGTTACATCATCCACATTAATTTTCTTCTTTGTTTTTCAAGAGCTTGAGCCATATTCTAGAGAAGTCCTCCAGGGATGACATGAAAAGATAAAAATGTAAAAACCCATGCACACAGATTAACAAAGTATATATATATATATATATATATATATATATATATATATATATATATATATATATATATATATATATATATATATATATATATATATATGCATATATAATAGCTGTGAAAAGGTATTTGCCCTCTTCCTGATTTATGATTTATTAGTCACACTTGCATGTTTCAGATCATCCAACCAATTTTACATTAGACAAAGATAGCCAGAGTAAATGCAAAACGCACTCTTTAAATTATTTAATTTATTAAGGGCAAAAAAAAAAAACCATCCAAACCCAGCTGGCTCTGTGTGAAAAAGTAATTACCCCACCCCATTAAATCATAAATAACCACATTTTTTGGAGTTCAATTTCACCAGCCACACCCAGGTCTGATTACTGCCAGGCCTGATGAATCAAGAAATCACTCAATAAGAGCACAAAGGCTCATCTCACATTTGCTAAAAAACATCTCGATGACTCCCAAAAATATTCTATGGACTGTCGAGAAAAGTTTACACTTTTGGACGGTTTGCACCCCGTTACATCTGGCGTAAAACTAACACAGCATTACATAAACATCACACCAATAGTCAAACATGGTGGTGGTAGTGTGATTGTCTGGAGCTGCTTTGCTGCTTAAGGACCTGGATGACTTGCTGTTGATGGAACCATGAATTCTGCACTCTACCAGAAAATCCTGGAGGTGAACGTCCATCCATCAGTTTGTGCTCTGAAGCTCAAGTGCACTTGTTTTTTTTAAAGTGGCCTAGTCAAAATTCAGACTCAAGTCCAATTGAAATGCTTTGGCATGACCTTGACAATCCTCTAACTCTTTATGTAGTAAACTTTAAGCCCCTATGCCAAAAAAATAAGATATCAAAAGATGGGATCTGATAACAATTCTAAATTTTGAGGCATGTTAGAACCTAGGATGCTTTTTTGTTCCAAACACTACCAACTGAAATAGCTGATAAACAATTTCATGAATGTGACAAATTACTCTCCAGGTTTATTTGGCTGGGGAAAAGACAGAGAATGAGGTATCAGATACTTAAGCTAGCGAAGGATAAAGGTGGCCTGGCCCTGTCCTGTATGAAGGATTACTATTTCTCAGCTAACTTTAGGACCATGGTGTGTTGGTGTCATACAGAGTACCAAGCGAGATGGAAAGAAGTAGAAATGGGAACCACTGGAGAATATCGACTTCAGGCAGGACTAGGAGACAAAAGACTTATTAAAAAGCAGCTGAAACAAGGCAACCAGTGAATTAATCTACCACTCAAAATATGGCTAAATATTATCAATACAAATGACTGGCATCAAGAGGCAAAGCACCTAAGATGGTACTTATGTGACCTTGATTTCACTCCTAACTCCTAAAACATGGCCTAAACAAGGCATAATCTCACACTGCAACCTGTTTCACAAAGTGACCTTAAAATATTTCGAATCATTAAAGAATCAAGACCAGTTTAATAATAATGATTTCTTTCGATATCTATAAATCAGGCACCACACACAGAGCTTCATGCCAAAAGGCAAAAATGTTCTGGAAGTGCCTATTTTGAGGATTTTTGTTAAGGCATATAAAACAGAACCAAGTCTCAAATTAATTTGAATATATAGGGACCTTCAAGAGAATAAAACTACAAACACAACTGATATTAAATAAAAATGGGAAAAGGATACTTGGCTACAACAATGTGCATTTCAATGGAAGAATCTCAAGCTCTAATTCATGGAGATGTTTTGGTTGGAAGACGCTTTGCAGATCTTTACATTACTCGGCTACTCCAGTTGTTGGAGAAACTGTTGAGCCCAAAATGTAAATCATTTTCACTTGTGTTGGTCTTGTCCTTTCATTAATAAGTTTTGGAAGTTGGTTTACGCTGAGCTGGTGGTAATCTATGGAATGCAAATTACATTTCACTGGGGTGAACCATTATTTGGACTCTTGTACACAAAAGACACAGATGAAGAGACTAAGTGCTTGTTTGGGATTCTGAGTCTAACAGCTAGAAAGGCAGTTACTAAGAAATGGTTGAATCAAAAAGCTCCAACAGTGGATGAATGCCATCACATTGTCTATAGAATTTTTAATATGGAGCAAATTACTTTCTCTAATAGACTGCAGACAGACAAACTCAATAGAATGTGGGAGAAGTGGAAGAGATGTATATTAGTGAGGTGACCAGACCTTGTATGACCCTATTTACTACCTATATCACTGGTTGTGTTCCTCAGAAAAGTGAGAGAACATTTTAAAAACATTTGCCCTCAGATTAGCAATCCAATTTCATGACCTTGGTCCATATGTTAACAAAAACACATTCATGCAAATCGTTAGCATACTCATGATACCTGACAGGTATTAGTTATCAGTGATGATCACACTGGTAATATCAGAGTCCAAAGAGACATTTGCTAACTTTTTCTGAACAGTCCAAAGCCAAAAGACCCTGATATACAATAATACTGAGAAATATTGACAAGACGTATCTTATCCAAATTTCGCAAGATATTTGTTTGTTTTAGCATGTATACGATCTTAAACTACTAGCATCCATGTCTACTAGTTATTACCCAGCAACAACTGTTAAGGAAAACATATTGAATCTATGTGCGTCACAGTCATCCAATGCATGCATGATGGAGAGAGGACAGCGTGTGCTGTTGTCATATCAATATATCGGCATAAAGCCTGTTTCGTAAAGTGTAACCAAGGCCGTCCTCCACCCTGGGGCACCCTCTGAAGGAGACTGTTGTGTCAGCAGCGATGTGGCACAGGCAGAGGCAGCTACATGTGCTGGCTGGGCACGCTGGCCACCACCAACAGGCCTCTGGCACTCACTGATGACAACCTTGGCAAATGGGGCACTGGTCAACACACACACACACACACACACACACACACACACACACACACACACACACACACACACAGACAGAAAGCTGTCACCCTGTGTCAGCAGAGGTGTTTCGCTCTTGTGTTGGTTTTGTTTGCACTAACCTCCTAATCCTATCGCAACAGCGATAGAAGAGGATTTTAGAACCACCAAATTTTCTGATACTTATTAGAAAATTTATTGAGGTTCAAACTTATCAACAAAGAGCATTTTCCCAACATTTCCTTCAGGTTCTCCTGAAAAACAAAACAAAAGAAACACTGTTTTCCTAGCTCAGACAGGAAAGAGGGCTGAAAAATGCCCCGTTCGACCACATCAGGAATTCACCACGCTGTCATGTGGTATAAGTGTGATATAGTTTAAATAGAGGGATGGCGGTCAGCACTTTCTGACAGTCTCTCCAGGAAAATCTTCACAGCAAGACAGCAAATATAATCCATTGCACAGGTGGCCAGTTGCAGTTTTAAGTGTGTGTGTATAGCACATCTCTGGTTTTCAAAGTGACAGAAATGGTTGGACACATTACAGCCTAATCCAACACCAGAAAGGTGTGAGTGTGTGTATCTTTTTCTTTTTGAAAACAGCTGTCAGCTACAAATAAGACCACAAAGGGATGAGGGTGAACCACAATACCAATCAGCTTACTGTAAAGATCCATAAAGGCAAGAATGCAGGCAGATTTTAAATAATAACCTATATGTTCACCATTACTAAGGATGCAATGATCACATACAGTCTGGTCCTGACTACAAAAACTACATAAGGTGTCTGTAAAAAATATATAAATTTATTCAGATCAATTAAGAGTTATTCTGTGTTTACTTCACCATGCATCAGCAGCAGTACACTGGTTATTAGCAGGACAGCTAAAGCCTCAGTTGCACAGGCCTAGAGGTAAGTTGGCAACCCCTTGGCAACCTCCGTTTGCTCGGGAAAAATGTGTATTCCCTGACCGGCTGGCATGTGGTTGTTGGAGGTTGCTGGCTGTCGTTTCTCTTGCTGCAGAGAGTTGAACTCCCAATTTGAAAAGTGGATGAAATGCTGCACCAAAAATCTCCATCTGATTGCTTTGGTGTCATCCATAGTTTGTATGGAGGACACCAATATGTCTACAAACACTTCCTAAATAACCACTGAGCAGTAATGAAACTTGAAAATGTGCAATGTAAACCCAGAATGGATTTGCATTGACTTTCAAAGTAAAGCTGTGCCTTACTGCCAAAACCATTATAATTCAAAAGGTGAAACTTTTATTTTAAAGTGTTTGTGGTTTGCAGACAAGTCAGCGAATTCCATACAAACTACAAGCGACTGGGGCAATCTGCTAAGCAATATCAAGAAGGTTTTCGATGCAGCACCTGTTTGTGACTAATTCCACCTAGCAACAGACAGCAAACTCTAGCAACCATTCACAAACTGGTTGGGGTATACACAACTTTCTGTAGCAGCCTGTGGTTGCAAGGCAAACCACAGCAATCTGCTACTGACCAAAGCAATCGCAAGTAGGTTTTCCATACAACACCATATACCTCTTTGAAACCAGTTTTCACCTAGCCACAACAAGAAACCTCCAGCAGCCACTCTGCAACCATCCAGGAAATACACAGTTGCCAACCGCTCTCTAGGCCTTTGTGAATGGTCCGTAACATAGCCTGGACACAGCAAAGGCTCAGCAGTTTGGAGTTATTAAACAGTTGCTGCACCAACAGCTTCACTAAAGACTCTCACACTGGTCCAAAAAAAGTTCCTCAAGTGTACAAGTGGCAACTTAAACAACACACAGTGACTTTTATTGTCATTAACAGAAAAAAACAATTAATATGTATTTATAATATTAGTTGTGTCGAGGCCACCAAAGCTCTTCTCTTCCCCTTTGAGATACTGGACCAATCACAGACCTACAGCAGGTCTAACTCTGACAAGAAGAAATGTTTTCGTTTTTAACTGATGACATTCAACATTTTCTAATATTTCTGCCTTGTTGCCACGTATCTCGCAAATGTGCCAAGTTGCCAGGTACCGACACAAAGAGGCATCCCCAGCAAAAGCCTTGCTCAATGATGCCCACTGAAATACAATTCACACTGCAGCTGAACCTCTCACCCTTTGACAGTATCTTCAATAACCATCAGAATAAACTCTTCTCATGGTTGATGTCTGACAAAATGTTTCGAGATGCTGTGCCCGTGTCTAAGGCCGTGAGAATCTCATGCTGTAATTACAGAGGAAAACGAAGCAGCTGATTCCATTGTATGGTCTGATACCCTGACACAGTCACTGACCTGTGGATCTGATGGATGCCTTGGGAATTACAATAAAGCCTTTGTCTCCATAGTGCAACCATTCATCTCCCCAACTGTTCCCTTCCCATCTAATCAGTATGGATAAGCTGGCAGCAGGAGAGGTGACATTGATGAACCCTAGTCCTTTCTCATAAAGTCAGGCAGTAGCGTGCTGGAGGAGGTCTAAGAAGTTATGCTGCCACCCCACTGCCTCACATCAAGCAGGGCTGCTGTGAAAACAGGCGTGGAGAGGTTGAGGTCAGAACAGTCTAACACAACTTCTTAGAAGAAAAAGGTCCCCTCTGTTCCTATTATTATCCGGTGTCCTCTGCATCTCTACAAAACATGCCTGCCATTTCACATGTCCTCGGCTGCCAGGTGGGGAAAAGAACTGACTGACACATTTTAATGGCAGAAAGATAAAAGTTGCACCAGCTAAATGGCAGCAAGCCATAGGTCACAGTAAAGGGCAATGGGCTTTACAGAAGCAGCGGCTTGGACTACACTCTCATAGGTCACTGGTCAATACAGAGGAATAATGAATGACTAGCATTTAGCACAGCAAATTACTGTTTCCACCCTCAAATTGGGAAAGCCTGTAATCAATGGGAATTGCATTCAGTGCCTGGTGGTAAAATTGTAAGCGACGGGCGACACATGGCTGTCATTTCTCTTGCTGCTGAGAGATGAAAACTTGAAATGTGGGTCCAACTTCATCAGAAAAGTGGAAACACTAGTTTTTTTTTTCCTTCAATAACAAATTTAAGGCAGACAGCAGATGTGCTGACACACAGCAGCTTCAAAACAACACGTGCTCCTCCACTTTTAATCTTAAAGTATAAATCTGTAGCAGGACTGAGAACATAAGCCTCACTGGAACAAAAAACAGTATTGCAAAAATTACAGTCGATAATCCGACTGTCTTGCGATTGAATTTCACTTTACTGATGGATTTTCATGTCTTCTGTATTTTTTTTTAAGGGTTCTTGATTGCACATGAGCCTGTGTCATTTTCACTTGTGCCAGCAAGAACTGCAGTCAAGCATATGCGATAACTGCCAATGAGTGTTTTGCATCACAGTGGAGGGATTTTGGCCCACTCTTGTTTGCTTCTGGGTGCAAACCGATGGCTGGACTTTCTCCTTCAGGATTTTCCGGTAGAGAGCAGAATTCATGGTTCCATCAATTAAGTCGTCCAGGTTCTGAAACAGCAAAGCAGCCCCAGACCACCACACTACCACCACCATCTTTGACCATGCTGTGTTGGTTTTACGGCAGATGTAACTGGACTCCAAAAAATTCAGCTTTTGTCTCATCAGTCCACAGAAAATTTTCCCAAAAGTCTTGGAGATCAAGATGTTTTACGGCAAATCTGAGACGAGCCTTTGTGTTCACTTTGGCCAGCAGTGGTTTTCTCTGTGGAACTCTCCAATGGATGCCATTTTTGGTTTTTGTTACATTTTTTAACCTTCATTATTTAAATGTATTGTTAATAAATAAGATAATATACGCAGACTGCATGAACAATCAAGGCGTGGGAGTAACACACATACTATCAGGATACAGAGATCACTATATCACAATACAATATATCACAATTTTAATAGTGCATCGGTTTAGTTTATTGGTTCTCTGATTAGTGTTCTCCTGCTGTTTGCCATTTACACCCACTGAGTTTCTTCTTCTTTACTGTAGCTCAAATTTATTTGATAAACGCCACCACTACAAGTCATTAAGAAGTGACTCCGGTGGGTTGAACTGGTGGGTGAACTCCATAAAACAAAAAAAAAGCTGAAACTACAGAGGGTGGCGCATTTGAGCTTGATAAATGGCTGACAGCTAGCCTACAGTCTAAATATAATGTGTGGAGGAAATAACAGATGATGCATCAGTCATTAAAGTTGCTGATGCTTTTTGGAATCCAATATATTTCACCAACAAACTTTCAACTTTTGACATTTATGATTACAGAATTTTTTGTTGCTCAGACTTAAATACCTGCTGGTTATCACTCAGTGTTGGCTTTTAATGAGGGGAACTGTTAGATAAGGGATAAAGATAAGCTGCTCTGCAACCTGGAGGCCATTGAAGATTAAACAGTGTTATAGGTACAGCGGTCACCTGATTACTGATAACAGAGGAAGGCATCGATCGAGCAACCAACCATGTCTGGCACCTCTGGGACTGCAAAATGACAAAGGGTGGTAGGGTGGGGGTGGGGTTATGCGATGCAATGTCATCATCTGTCTCCCATCATCAGTGTTAAAACACAGTGATGTGGAGACTGATTTCCAAGAAAGACCAGGATGCAGAAGGAAAACAGATGACAGGAAGTCAGATGATTCACTCAGGGATGAGCACACAGGGCAGGCTTGCTTTGATGGTGGTATGAGAAAGGTATCTTCACTTCTTATAACAGAATATTCCCTAAAGGAGTTTAAATACAACAAGAATTGACCGTATCCTCTCTGAGTACACAAGCACGTTTGAAAAGCTTCCAACCTTCAGCTTCTATCAGTTTTGTAGCTTGCCAACATCAGAGCTTTACTGGTCACTAAAGAAAGATTTGTTTGTAGAACTATTTTATCAATCCATTTAAAATTGCATTTACTATAAAATGTGAGCTAGCAACATATATATAATGTCTCTATCAGACTTTTAAATCACCAAATATTCGATATCACTCTTAAAAAATCCTATATCGATTGGGTTCTTGCTAACCGGGTTCTTTGGTACTAAGTCAGCAACAAGAACCTGAGGTTTTTTTTTTTCAGTGCCAAAAGTACCAAATGTGCAGGGACCAGAGATTTTAACAACATCAAGAATATTGGTGGCTTACAAACTTGCAGAAACAGGTCATCTGTGACTTTTGGGGAAAAACTAAACAAAAAAACAGGTCACATAAGGAGACATCTGGCCTTGGAGTCGGATAATCAAGTACAGACGAACAATTCAATTCAATTCAATTCAATTCAATTTTATTTATATAGCGCCAAATCACAACAAACAGTCGCCTCAAGGCGCTTTGTATTGTGGGTAAAGACCCTACAATAACACAGAGAAAACCCAACAGTCAAAACGACCCCCTATGAGCAAGCACTTGGCGACGGTGGGAAGGAAAAACTCCCTTTTAACAGGAAGAAACCTCCAGCAGAACCAGGCTCAGGGAGGGGCAGTCATCTGCTGCGACCGGTTGGGGCTGAGTGGAGAGAGACAGGACAAAAGACATGCTGTGGAAGACAGCCAGAGATTAATAATAATGATTAAGTACAGAGTGAAGTATAAACAAGTAAATAAAGGTGAATGAGAAGAAACAGTGCATTATGGGACCCCCCTCAGCAGCCTAGGCCTATAGCAGCATAACTAAGGGGTGGTTCAGGGTTGTCTGATCCAGCCCTAACTATAAGCTTGATCATAAAGGAAAGTTTTAAGCCTAATTTTGAAAATAGAGAGGGTGTCTGTCTCCCGAATCCAAGCTGGGAGCTGGTTCCACAGATGAGGGGCCTGAAAGCTGAAGGCTCTGCCTCCCATTCTACTTTTAAGTATCCTAGGAACCACAAGTAAGCCAGCAGTCTGAGAACGAAGTGCTCTATTGGGGTGATACGGTACTATGAGGTCTTTGAGATAAGATGGGGCCTGATTATTCAAGACCTTGTATGTTAGGAGAAGGATTTTAAATTCTATTCTGGATTTAACAGGGAGCCAATGAAGAGAAGCCAATATGGGAGAAATATGCTCTCTCTTCTAGTCCCTGTCAGTACTCTAGCTGCAGCATTTTGGATCAGCTGAAGGCTTTTCAGGGAGTTTTTAGGACAGCCTGATAATAATGAATTACAGTAGTCCAGCCTAGAACAGAACAGAAAGCTAGAACGCCCCAAACGCCACAGAACACGTGGAACAAAAGTGCATCAGACTTCAAGGTGAAAGATTCCGTTTTTTCTACAGTGCTGTTCTGAAATGTTACCATTATTGTATCTGCACTGAGGAACACGCACACACACACACACACACACACACACACACACACACACACACACACACACACACCACACATAGCAGTTGCACAGGCTAACGTTAGCTTGTTTAGGCCATATTAGCTATAGCTCATAACTTAAAGCAGCTGTTCTTTACAAAGGCTTCTCTCATTATGCTTTGGTCTGGCTAAAACAATGTGCTGCATCGTGTTTTTATTAAACGCTTGCCATTTTGTTCCGAGCTCAGCCGATAAAGGATTTTTAAAACCAATACTCGTGATTTAAAAATCTAATTTTTTTTGTTGTGTCAGACACACAAAACATAAACGGAACAGAACAACATTTGTTATGTGTGTAGTTTACACTCACATGTTCTCTAATCTTATCTGAATGGAGGCGCCACAGCCTATTAAGTATACATTAGCCCATCGATATTACTAACAAGGGGTAAACTAACTACACTTTAAAACAATCACTATAAAGTTCTGCAGGGCACTTTGAGCCTTACCTGTCTTTGTGCAAATGAAATTAAATCAAATTAAAAGTATTTTATTTTATAATAAATAAAATAATTAGCAGCCCAATAGCTTTGAATATAAAAGTAAACAAAAAGATCAGTTTCAATTTAATTTTGACAAAAGCTCAGCTGCAGGTCAAGTGTGTCAGTAATTCAGCAGCACTGACAGGGACATCTGTCCACCTATTGTTTAATTCTCCGTTTTCCTCTTACTTGTATTTTTTTTCATCATTATTTAAATCCATAGCTAAGGGAAGTAAAGATGAACATCCACCGCTATTGAGCCTCAGCACAAATAAAAATATAAATGTCACATTCATCTAGTGTTTCCATCAAAGCCAAAGGGAGCCACTGGAGATGGGCACAGGAGCTGCATGCTGCCCTAGAGCCACAGGTTTGAGACCTCTGGAGTAGGGAAAATTAAATTGCCCACACAATATGATTGACAGGTGATCACTGCATCACAGAGAGAACCCCCCCCCCCCCCCCGCTGGTGCCAGCCATTGAACCGAGGCCAAGAACTGAGGCCGACTCTCAAACTGGACCTCATGGTGATGTAATTAACACAGGGTGAAATCACAGAATTAAAGCAAGTGCCTCAGAGCTAAAATCAATTTTAAAAATGGAGAGTAGATACTAATTCCCCCTAACAGACCCCAGACTACAGTCTCCTTACCTGATACTGTAAAACACAGCTATGATTCACTACAGTTCTCGAGCAACAAGATGACACAGAGAGAGGCAGGCAGGCAGGCAGGGATTCAAGTCCTGAGCCGATTTGGGAAATTTTTTAGCTTCAACAAAGCATGAAGACTAAGGCTTGTTCAAGGGCCTTTGCTCACAGTGGGTCTGACACTCATGAGAATGTGAATAGATGCTATGCTGGGGAGAAGGACAAAGAGAGCAGGGCTAATAAGAGTTTAGTAGATTAAAGGGTTTAACAGTGATGACCTGTTAATATATAACAGCCAGGTACGTTATGAAATATTCATTTTAGTGCAGGTCTAGATTTTTCAGCCTCTCATAGTGGCATTTGTGGTAAATTATGTATGTTTTTTTAGGATTGTTTTGGTGGTGCGGTAACATCTCTAATACTGAATCATAATGATCAAAAATAATGGGGTCATTTAAAATGAAACCAAAAGCCTGTTTTCCTGCAGGACATCCATCCTTTTTTTTAATCGTTTAAACCGTAGCCTGAGAATTATTGTAACACTTCATGTCTGAAGGTCACAGTTTACCCAATAAACCAGAGCAGATAATCCAGCTGCCATCAGCCTCTCTGTTGGGAGCCTGTGGCATTTTCATGTGAACAGCTGATGCACACAAACAATGCTACCAGCTCATGTGGAGGTGACAGGCAGGCTGCTGGAGTTGACACTTGTGAACATCCAAAATAAGGCGCTGTTCAGTTTGAACAAGCCTTCAGCTGATGCCTGATGCGACTGCTGCTGGCAGATAAGACGGTCACATAAGGATTTTTGTTTAAGCTCCTGTTGCTTTTATTTTTTTTAGATCACTTTTAGTCCACATAATGGCTCCAGCATGCCACAATGAGTCCACCCTGCCTTGAATCTATTTAATGAGCAGCGTCTTCTCCTGCAGTCTTCTCTCTGACTCTGTTTTGGTGGCACAGGAACGGAAGCCAGTCCGCTGTCCTACCTGTGGAGCAGAACAGGTGAAGGTCTATGTGCACAATGACGAACACTCACCAACTGATTTCAGTGCGCTTCAGGCGAGGTGGTGGTGATGAAGGGAGAGAACCTCCAAGGGGTAAGAAGTTGGAATTAGCCGCCAGCCACCATCTTCCGCAGGGATGAAGAAGAGAAAGTGCGCAGTGTCAGGGAGTCCGTCCGATACGACGCATCGCACCGCTTCATTCCAGATGGCAGCGCCGGACCCGCGGCACAGTGGACTAAACGCAGAGCGGCGACGGCGCACGGACGGAGAGAGCCCCACTGCGCGCTCAGCGGCGGCGACGAGGAGGCGCGTCAAGATGCGCGTACTTAGCCCGGAGAATACAGAAAGAGCGGGGGATTTGGCCTTCAAAGTAAGAGCATAACGAGCGTCGAAAAATAAAAGTGGGACGGCTACTTCGTGGCAAATAAAAAAAAACATAAATATATAAATAAAAGAAAATAAAGGAGTACTACAACAGAATTACTTTTCTTCAACAGAATTACTTTTCTTGTTAAACAAGTCCATTTGTATTTGGTGCATGACAGTGACAGCCATATAAAGTAAGTAAGAGCAAATTGAAATAAATAAAATAGAAAAGTCCATGATGTCAAAAATAAAATAAAATAAAAAAATTTAAATAAAAATATTTTTATATCAATTAAAGGATGGAGATGTGCAGCAGAGTGCAAAGATGTGCAAATTGCAAACCATAAAATAAGTGCAGCACCCAGGAACCAAACCGAGCTTGTAAGAATGGGAAATTGGTGTAATACCGCTGCACCAACAGCACTCGAATAAAGCACCAGAAACGACTACCTGCATGTCACAGAGGACTGTGAGCCTTTGGCTCCTATGTTATATTTAACAAATAGGTATGGAACCTCTTCAAAACCTGAAATTCCGAAAAGCATTGATGACAAAACTATCACAACTAAAACAAACAAACAAAAAACAATACAGATTATTGGTTTCTAATAATTCGAAAATAAACTTAAATCTATTATCATAATCAAAAATGTTACCTTCAGTAATACCAATAGCTTTCTTTTATTTTGAATGAACTCTGGCACAGCTTCCTTTGTTACTGTGCTCAGTCTTGCAGCTCAAGGTTTGTACCATTGTTTTTTAGTGAGGGGTGCGCCTTTTCTACACGTTCAGATGATCATAAATAGTATCACTTGTGTACCTGCCGTTTGATTAACTCAGATAACTCCGTCATGGGTCCTTAGTCCTAGATACCATAAATAATGCAGCCCTTCTTTCCATATCCCATCCTTACTGCAGATATAATGACACTGCACAGGCTACCACCTTAAAACAGTAAAAGAGAAGAGGAGTGGTCCGGTAACAGCAAAGGGATTTCTGTGGCTGTTTTAGTCAACAGGCCATTTTACACACTAAATACTTTGCTCCGTTTCCTTCATTTAATGGCATCAAATCACATCTAAAACAACTCTAATCACAAGACGCAGGTCCCAGATCCCGGAATGTTTGGAAGAAGAGGATATCCTGAACATCAAACTGATGATGCTCATTAATTCAAGGGTTTCATTTGAACATCTTGTTATCTGGTGGAGCGGCAGAAAATAAATCTTTGCGCTGAAACTAATTACTCACAGCTGAACACCTTCACTGAGTCCCTGAAGGTCAGACACACAAACAGATGGAGGTTTGCACCCTGCTGCTCTACACTCGCTGCCCGACCTTCACTGTCCCACCTGTTTGTTTGTTTGTTTGCACTGTAAGCTGTAAGAAACTAAATAAACATTTATTTACCTGTAATTCATTTAAAGGGACACAACAAAATGATTAAAATATCGATAAAACACCATATGATTTTAGAGAACACTCATTCAAACAGATACGCTCTACAGTATTACAGGGTAAATGTTTGTCATATAAGAATAACAATAAAATTATTTAACATTGTGTTTACGTATTTTGTTGTTTTTGAATGAATATTCTTTTAACTTGTCGCATTGTTTTTATCTTTATCCTGTGTCATAGATCACTGAAATGTGTGATTTTCAAAGGAAATCTAATAAACTGTAATTAACGCATGTTTAGCTGGCCTGTAATAAAGGCACGTTTTCGCGATAGCGCATTAGCGCTCAGTTGGACGCATTTTTTGGACAGACAGCTCATTGATCCAATCAGAATGCCTGGTGGATGGCCGAAAGCCAAATTTCTGAGTAAAAACGGTAACGCCCAACAGAAACCTGTCTGACGTGCAGTTTCACCCATTTTAGCATGATTTAGCCCAACAATACCGGAAGTACAGTCGACTGACTACCAACGTAAAACAGAGCGTCCACGCACATCTTACCTACAGCTTTTAACAGCACCGGAATATTCCATCGGTAATTTGTATTTCATATGAGTGTGTACACCAATGCAAATATATATGAATAACTAAAATATTCGAGTGCTCGGTTAGGTTTTGTTTATAAATTGTGTACGTGAATCTGTAGGAAAGTTTTAATTTGAAGGTACTCTACGGATGTTGGTCTGTTCTGCGTATTTAACTTGACCACAGCAGTTTCGCGTCAATTTCTTCCTGAACTTTTCAAGCTTCTCGGACTTTTATCGGGATTTTGAAGGAATTAACGCATCATGGGTGCTTGTTTGGCTCTCGGTTCGCTCGCCAGTTGTGTAAGTATACATTTACCGGTTGTAGTGTTGGCACATGAAATACGTAGACAAGTTTTTACTTTTCCTGAACATTTTTGCGAGCGTTTATGCCCTTGTTTGAGCAGGCAGGGCGACATTAGGCACGAGTACTGACACCACTTCAAGTGAAACTACTAAAATCTGATATTTTCCTTTTATCTGCTGGCCAGCTGATCAACATGTGTCATGTGATATACTTAAATTAAATTATACTTAATTCTCGTGTTGCTCAAAACGGCTCCATGCTAGACACCAGTGAGAATGAGCCTCGGCGCACCTGGAATCAACATTAAACTAAATACAGAAATCACAGTGTTACAGTTTACACGGAGAACTTTCTGAACAGATAAAGCGAGTTTTCACTTCGTTTATCCACTGATGTTCCGGGTTCATACGTCAGATTCGTGTTTTAGAATGACGACGGATGTGCTATTTATAGTCGCGGAGAAAGGTTTGCGTTTAAAATCCACCTATGGTTTTATTCTGAGGCATATTTTCACTATAATATTCAATAGGCGGCGCTGTTGGCTGTCTAAGGTGGAGTTTCCGGTTTATCGCTGGATCTGAATCACGTGCCATGATGAAGGGGTCATCAGTGCGTAGATGATGAGGTTGTTTTCATGAAAACAGAGGATTTTAAAGATTTGTTCAAGCTGAAATCAGACATAAGTGAAAGCTTCACTCAGTGGAAACTCATTAGATTATTAGTGATGGGCAGATTAAGCTTCATGAAGTGTTGAAGCTTTCCATCCAGTTTGTTAAAAAGAAAATAAAAGGTTAATTTCTCGAGGCTTCTCTTTTTGGAAATGACCCCTCTGGTGTGAAAACCCTTTTGCATGATACTGAGGAGGCAGGGGTGCACAAGTATCCCTCAGCAAGCCCGTACAGACTTTGCTATATACATCTGTGCCCTGATGATAGCTGCAACGGCTTATTCACATATCGGCGTCCTGGGACAGGAGCTGACACTAAAAAGTCAAACTCACAGGGATATTCTTCATGTGGCAAAGCTGGCCACAGAGATGGGGTGAAACATGAAAATCACGCTAAGCAATAATGTTTTCTTTTCAAACTTCATGAACACATTTGCCATGAAGAATGTGGAAATGACTGCAGCGTTTAATAAAGCACTGTGCAAAAATCATGAGCCACCCCTCATTTCTTTATATTCTGATTCTAAGGAGCCGGACTCTGTTTTCTTTTAACACTGACCTGGCATTGAAGCATAAAATGGCACCAAACTCAAGAAATTAACCAGTGTCAACACAAAACAGACAACTTAGCAAAACAAACATGCTGCCAGTGCAGTAAAAGCGCTGGATAAACAAACACACACACACACACACAGACAGGAACGCTGTCAGTCATGGATTGGCCTCCCTAAGAGCTCAGACCTCAACATTATTATGGAACAAAAGGCAGCCAACATCCAAAGGAGAGCTCTGGATTTAGGCTTAGTTTTAATAAATGTGTTTCTAACTCGGTCCGTTGTTTTGTTGGTGCCGTTTGCTGCCAGCACTCTGTGGCGCAGGCCCGGCACAGCTTTAGAAACTGAATGCTTCTCAGTTCAGCTGCAGTGTGTTTACACCCAGGGCTCCTGTCCTCTGGAGCGTGTTTATATTTAGTGAAGGATGGCTGCTCTCAGCCACAGTCTCTGCCTCAGTGCTTCACACACCTCTCAGCGGCGTGAGTGTGAATCATGCGGGCGTCCTGTGTGATCCGGTGTGCAGCGCCGGATCAGAAACAAGACGGGAGGAGAGATTTGCTATGGTGGCGGCTCTAATCACAGACCTGATTACTGTCACGGGATAAAATGGTTTGTCTCTGCTCTCCTGAAAACTTGCAGAAGGAGAAAGATGATTGCACCCAGTGTCTGTTTATTTTTAAAACTCCTAACCACAGTGTTTGCCAGCCATGCATACACTATCCTGATTATCCTACAGCCCCCGAGTCCTATCCCTGAGTTGCATAAAATATGAAGCTGTCCTGATAGTTCTCTTTTTCGTCCTTCTCCAGGCATCCTGTTTGTGCGGCTCGGCCTCCTGCCTGCTGTCATCATGCTGCCCTTCCACATACAACTCCACCATGAGCCGGCTGGCTTTCTCCTTCCTGCTGCTGCTTGGGACACTGGTGTCAATCATCATGATTCTGCCAGGCATGGAGGAAAATCTTAAAAAGGTTGGATAAGATTTAATGGCCCTCACACGCTGGTGTTATGAAAATATGGGCAAATTATAAATCTGTAATCGATCAACAGGGATATTTTAAAGCGAATGAAAAGGAACTGAAAAGGAATTTAATTTTTTTTTTTTAGACATTTAAATACTATATAGTGATCTGTCTGGCCCAGGTACACTCCATCCCTGCCCTTTCAACCTTGATTTCCTTTGTGTTCACATCAGATTCCAGGGTTCTGTGTGGGTGGCTCAAGCATAATTGGCATAGAGAACAAGGTGAACTGTGACATCATTGTGGGCTACAAGTCTGTGTACCGCATGTGCTTCGCCATGGCCTGCTTCTTCTTCCTCTTCTCCATCATCATGATCCGAGTGCGCAACAGCAAGGACCCCCGAGCAGCCATCCAGAACGGGTCAGTGCTGCGGCTTCTGTTCTTTGGCTTTTTGTGGTCACAGCACGCTGCACTCTGGTGGCCAAACGTGGACATTGCACCTCTAAGGATGCATTTACACAAACGATGATAAATCTATTTTCTGTATGTACATAGAATAACTTTGCTTTTATCTTCTCAGTTTCTGGTTCTTCAAGTTTCTAGTTCTGGTGGGTATAACTGTGGGAGCCTTCTTCATTCCAGACGGCACCTTTAATACAGGTATGAAGCCTGCACACCTGAATAAGTGTGTTAGTCTCAGTGAGGACAGTTTTGGTCAAATTAGAGATTGATGTATTTAAAATACAAGCATATCTAAGCCAAACATTAGTTTATAAAACCTCTAGATCGATGATGCTACTGGTTCAGATTCTGTATTTCAGATTTAGTATATTAGTATTCAAATACATATTAATGCACTATTTATTGCATTAGTATGTAATTGACATACAGTGTGACATATCGAAATATGTAAGATTATTTATTTTTTTAATATGACAGAAACTTTGTAGGAACCAAAAACGAAATCTAATTATCTAATTTCTGTAAAAGTTTTA
>JAMQGT020009270.1:5000-38146 GCA_024447675.2 Pterophyllum scalare | reverse complement strand
AAGCTTTGCATGTGAAGAAGATTCCCCATTTACATGAACAAATTGGAGTCTATTAGATAAATATGTTTCAAACCACTGCAGTGCAGTATTTTTAACACCTGTGGCAATACTTCGAGGACCTCCTTGCCTTGCCTTGACCGACATGCCTTTTGTTGAGGAAGCAGAGTATGGGGATAAGGGGGTGACTCACCCATCTCTGGGGTCACTGAGGAAGTTAAACAACGTTGGTGGCAGGGCCAGTGGGGTGGATGAAATTCACCCTGAGTTCCTAAAGGCTAAAGGCTCTGGATGTTGTACGGATGTCTTGGTTGACACATGTCTGCAACATCACATGGAGATCTGAGGCAGTGCCACTGGATTGGCAGACTGGGGTGATAATTCCCATCTTCAAGAAGGGCAACTGCAGAGTGTGCTCCAACTATTGCGGGGTTACAATCCATAGTCTTCCCAGTAAGGTTTATGCCAAGTGCTGGAAACGAGAGTTTGTCCATTAGTTGAACCTCAGATTCAAGAGGAACAATACGGTTTTTGTTTTGTCATATAATGCTGGACCAGCTCTTTATCTTCTCAAGGAATTTCGAGTGTGTGTGGGAGTTTGCCCTCTAATCTACATGTGTTTTGGGGACTTGGAGAAGGTATTCAACTGTGACCCTCAGGGTATCTGGTGGGGGGGACAGGGGGGGTGCTGCTGGAGTATGGGGTGTCTGACCATTGTTATGAGTGATTCAAACAGCAAGCACTTGGTCCTCATTTCTGACTTATTGTTGGCAATGGTTTTCCAGTGGGTGTTGGACTCCGCTGGGGCTGCCCTTTGTCACCGATTCTGTTCATAATTTTCATGTACAGAATTTCTAGGAATAGCCAAGTGGCAGAAGACTTCTGTCTTTGCTTTTTGCGGAAGATGTGCTTCTGCTGGCTTCATCAGGTGGTGGCCTCCAGCTCGCACTGGAGCATTGCGAAGCGTGAAGTTTGAAGTGGGAGCTATGAGAATTAGCACCTCCATCTCTGAGGCCATGGTCCTCAGCTGGAAAAGGGTGGAGTGCCCACTCTGGGTCAGGAATGAGTTGCTGCCCCAAAGGAAGGAGTTTAAGTATCTCAGGGTCTTGTTCATGAGTGATGGGAGCAGGAGATTGACTGACACATTGGGGCTGCAGTTGCACCCATGCAGCTGCTACACCGGTCCATATTGGTGTAGAGAGAGCATAAAAGCAAACTTGTCGATTTTCGGGTCAATCTACATCCGTACCCTCACCTACGGTCATAAGCTTTGGGTAGTGATCGAAAGAATGAGATTGTAAATACAAGTGGCAGAAATGAGCTTCCTCTGAAGGGTGACTGGCCTCTCCATTAGAGATAGGGTGAGGAGTGCAGCCATTCGGGAGGGGCTCAGAGTAGAGCGGCTGCACCTCCACATCGAAAGGAGCCAGTTGAGTTGGTCTGGGCATCTGACTCGGATGCCTCCTGGGTGCCTCTTGGGTGAGGTGTTCTGGGGCAGGAGAAGGCCCCGGGACAACCCAGGACACACTGGAGAGATTATATCTCTCAGTTGGCCTGGGAACGCCTCGGTGTTCCCACAGATGAGCTGGAGGAGGGGGCTGGGGAGAGGGAGGTCTGGGCTTCTGTGACCCGGCTCTGGATAAGCAGAAGAAAATGGATAGAGTACACACCTTGCTGTATATTTTTTTCTCTTTCTGCACTCTGTCTTGCAAAAGTGGAGAAGAGCTCAGTGCTGCAGACCGGCCTGTGGGCGAGTGGGTGGCAGAGAGGGAGAGAGGGGGGTGAGGAGAGAGATGAGAAAGATGGAGACGGGAGCAGGTCAGAGGAGGAGAGAGAGGAAGAATAAGGTACAAACATAGGCATATAAACAGCGAGAGAAAGAGAGAGAGAGGGGGAGAGGTAGTGTTGCTACAGTATGTTGTGAGTGGATCTCAAGTGGTTTGACAGGTTGTGATTTTCCTCTCCTCTGCTGGTTTGGATTGCTGTTTAGTTTCGCTGCTCGGCAGTGGTAGAATCAGAGAGACAGACAGAGAAAGGAGAAGAAAACAAGTGGATTCATCGTCCCGTGTCAACTGTAAGTAGCTGCGATGGTCTCCGTTGTTTGAGCATACAGTGTGTCTGTTTGGAAAACCGGCGTCTGTCATTCAGGTGTGAGAGAGAGAGGGAGGAAACGGGGGTGTCCACAGAGACAGAAGTGTCCATCCACGTGCATTGAGTTGTATGTACTCATGAATGTCTGTCTGTCTGGGATCCATAGGCTTCAGTAAGTGCAGTGTCATACATTTGCAATGGTGACTCACCAATCGTTGCCATAGTGACGAGGCAATTGTTGGCACACTGTGTGTATTTATTATTATTTTTATTGCATCAGTGGAAAGTACATAAAAACCCATGTATCCAAGCACCTCCGTTTTTGATAACATTTTATAGTAACCATTATTAATAAATGGTAGTTTAGTTTATGCTTATTTGACTGTTAACAAACTGTAAAAATTTAATGATGAATAAAATTATAATTCATGTTTATTTATAGGATTACTTTGTGTAATTAAAAAAATATATTTTATGAATTATATTATCCAACATCCAGCTGTAGGCTCTGGGGGAATTTTTACTCATCACTCCTCAGTTTCTGTGTCTCATATTTGCATATGTGAAGTGATGAGCGTGGAGCAGAGGTGCAAACTGCTCTAAATAACCAATCATTTCTGGAATAGTACTGTTTGGGGTGTAAAATCTAATAAGCAGTGTTTTGTAATGAAGGTTTCTTTAGTGGTCAGGTAATTATTTCTCATTTCCACAAAAAATACTGCAGTACACCTAGTACAGCTATTTAGAGATGTACAAAAAATATCTTTTATTATCTGAACCATGACGCACGTATTGGCAACAGTGATGCTTTCCTAAACGTAACCAAACCATTAGTGAAAGTCTTGTGATGTACGCCACCTCTCCTGCCTGCTGATTCGCTCTCTGGTTCCTTGACCCCGCCCCCTGACCTATCAGAATATGTTGGTTTTAGCTTTTGAAATGTGTTCTCTGAATTCTCATCAATCACAGGAGAAATATTTTTACTGGGCAAATTTTGAATCTTTTAATTTTTCAATTTAATGTACACCAACAATACTTATTACAAAGAGATGACCTATTTCATTTATTTATTTTACAAAGTTGAGTGTCACAGTCTGTGTGGACAAGCTCTACGTTATCTTTCCATTTCGAAATATTTACTATGTCTAGTGAAGTTATGAATTAAAAGCACCCTACTAAAAATGTTCAGCTCCTCATTAATGATCAGATTTTTCACTTTAATTATGGCAAATTAAAGTTTTTATGGTATTCCTCTGTGCCTGGTCAAACTGCAGTTCCATGCTTAGGTTTTATGTTTTCACCAGCTTTACATTTAGCCATAAAAAGCTTCCCTGGATGTATAAATAGTCTTTAATGGGACAGAGATTGTTTGTTTTCGGTATATTTAACTTAACTTTGAATTTTCAGTTATGTGAAAGAAGGTTTTTCACAGTCTTGTGAAAAAATAAATCAACCCTTACTGCTTCCAAAGGAACTAAGAGGGCAGGTCCCAGCCAGGTGCTGCTAATCAAATGCACTTGACTAACTGATCATCAGGAAACGTGACCACCCTGACCCAGTGCTACATGCTGCTGGATCATGGGATGCACTTAGTTTTTCTCAGTACTACAGCGATACCTGTGAAAACGGTCTTTTTTCACATTACTTTACACAGACTAACTAAATCCTTTAACTATAGTTCTAAAACCTCAGCTCTCTGCCAAGTCCAGTGCACTGCCATATAATATTAAAGACAGTGATCCACACCAAAATTTAAAGCGCAAATCCTAACTAGTGAGTTTAAAAGGCTCAGACTGTGCCATCCTTTTAATGAGTACAGGAAAGACGTCATAAAATGTTCTTACTGTTGTTAAAAAGTGGCTGCAAATGATGCACTTAGTTGGGTCATTTGGAGGACTTTGGTTAAATGGACTGTCAGCGGCATTTTGAGGATTTGGCCTGTCCGCAGGCTTGAGTGGGTATTGTTTAGCGATTGGCTTGTAACACTGAATTTGCCCTTGTATTTTGATCTTATTATTCTGTACAGAGGTTTGGCTTTGCCTGCTTCCTTGGCTTCTAGCACTCCAAGATCAGGAAGTATTTGGTAATCTGCCTCCTGGACTTTGTCACCTTTGACCTCTCTGAGAGAGTGAGCTTCGTCTAAAGGCGTTGTGAGGGAAGGGTGTCCTTCCAAAGGCTCTGATGTGTTCTCCTTCACTAAATTAGCGTATAGATATATATAATGTGCTTCTCCCCTTTAATGAAAAGCGGTGTCTTCCAAAATGTGTTTCTGATGACTGAAATTTACAGATTAACAGCACGTTCTGAACTTCGACCTCTCTGATGTTTTATATTTCTTTGTAAATGTTTCTACTTTTTAAAGTTAATCATATCTGACTCCAGTGCACACATGCAACACAAACCATATGTGCATGAATAAACTCAGGCTGGAGACTATGAGTGTAGCAGTGTTAAAAGTGCAACTACAGACAGTTTAAGTAACACTGTAGACAAAATCCTTCCAGTATGTTTAAAATGCAGCTTCCATTCCCAGTTATATCCATCCATCCATCCATCCACTTATCACGTCACGCCTCATGGGGGGCTGGAACCTATCCCAGCTGTCATAGGGCGAGAGGCAGGATACACCTGGACAGGTCACCAGCCTGTTCAGGGCCAACACTGAGAGACACACAAATATTCACACTCACACCTATGGGTAATTTAGAATCACCAACTAACCTAACCGCAGTAACTGGAGAACCCGGTGAGAACCCACACAGTCATGTGGAGAACATGCAAACTCCACACAGAGAGGCCTAGATGGTGGATTTAAACCAGGACCTTCTCACTGTGAGGCAGCAGGGTTAGCCACTGTGCCACCACAGTCACATGCAAATCAAAAGTCTTAACAATGCTCACTGAGCTCACCTTGGTAGGGCGCTGCTACCTTTTAGTAGATACTTTAGTTAGTTATATAAACTGCATCTCCAATATTATTTCTATTTGCTGTGTAAAGTGTAAACCTGCAGCATTGGAGGATCTCGTGAGCTTGAAAATAAAGTGAGTGTCTGTTGGAGAAGATGGGCGTCCTCCTAGCTCATGTTTTGTGTATCCACACAGACTGGAAAACACATCATGCTACGTATTACATCACTTCTGTAACTGTATCTTACATTCAGAGAGGAAACTGTCCTTCCTGTGTCCACCTCCTGAAGTACACACAGTGTGAGACATGGCAGGCTGGCACCCCCGCTATCACATCCTGCTTCTGGCATTATCTGGTGTGTGTGTGTGTGTGTGTGTGTCTTGCTTGTCACCAGCAGGGTTAACACAAGGTCATGAGCAGATTGGGTTAGACTTTGCACCAAGCTAACAAGCACAAGGAACTCACACACACACACACACACACACACACACACACACAAACATACTCATGCCACATATTGCATGCTGCATGGTGCCAGACTCCTGCTGGAGAGGGATGCCTTTACCAAACTCTTTGACAGCTTGGACTAGCTGGTGTCTTAGCTCAGACTCACTGTGAGTTTTAGGCTTCAGCCCATAATCAGGTCTGAAGCTTTAGTGTTTCTCTGTCTCTGAAATCTGGTGTTTCAGTCTTTCTGCTGTCAGTCACAGCGTTATGGTTCAGACTCAGATGATGCAGTCTGAATAACAGTTGAGCAGAGGAGAGCAAAAAGGATTCAGAGTCTCTCTGTTTGTGCTCCCTGGTGATTTGTCTGAGCGCTTTGTTTTCAGTAAGGCAGCAGCCGCTTTGACAGGCGTGAAGATGAAGCAGGACATTTGTTAATGGATCAGAGGTGTTGTGAGCATCCCCTCTGATTTGAGATGTGCCAGGCTGACTCACATCCTATTAAGAGGTCTCAAAATAGTAACTTCCTAAAGTAATCAGCTACACATTACAGATTACATGTTTCAGTTTGCAGTCTGGCTTGTCACAGTGAGTTACCATGGTGTGGGTGATGAGGCACAACCTAAAACCTGCAGTACAGCTGGAGAGCTGCTTTCAAGAACTGCCAGAGCTGTATCTGAAATCATACTTTCATTCATTATACACGGAGTTATCACAGCAAGGCTTGGATGCAGCTGCTCGGCCATGGAGACTCACTCCATGAAGCTCCCTGTTCCTGAGCTTTGGATATGGAATTATATTTATGTCAAAAGTCACACATGAGAAAAGACATACTCCGAGCAGATGATTGAATTTCGCTAGTGCAGGTGTTCCTCACTCCTCACGCGTAAATTCAAACAGTCCATCGCTGCAAACTCTACGAGTGCCCCAGCACTCCTGTCCCATAAAAAGCATCGTAATGAGGATCTTGAGAGAAAGTGTTTCATTTTTTATTATAAAACTTAAGCCTGCAAACAGTCTGCAGCAAACACGTGTAACTGCAGCATGACTGGATGCAGCTTCAAAACGGGCCTCAGAATCCTCCAGGTTCTCAGATGTTTTCAGTATCAAAGTGAAGCCGCTGATAAATGAGCGCAGCAGACCTCACACAGCACCTTACTGATGTGCAGCTCAGATCAACTCTTTCATAGTGATCTTTGATTTATTCATAAAAAGATAAAACAGCAAAAATTTGACTTTGAACTCCATTTAATGCTTTAGAATTAGATTAATGTAAAATATAAAGACTAATTATAGTCTGAATTAGCTCCAGCTGTGGTGTACACCTTAATGATTCAACAGTTATATAGAGTATATTTTAATGAAGAACATTTGAACTTTGACCTCAGAAAAGGTGTATTTTCACATCTACTGTAGTATTACTACATTTATATAAGTACAGGATGTATGATAGGGTACTTCTGCCACAGCTGTGAAGCTGAGAACCAGCATTTGAATTTTTCTAATATCCACAGATGTGAGCACCTACCAGAACATGCAAACTCCACACAGAGAGGGAGGGGCCTGGGCCAAGGTGGAATCAAACCCAGACCTTCTAGATGCTATGCTAACTGTGAGGCAGCAGTGCTAACCACTACGCCACCGTGTTGCCCGTTCTGCACATGTGGGATGTTGAATTACGTGTGAGGAGTGAATACTATTATTATTATTATTGATGCGACTTGATGCAACCATTGTCTTGTTTTTCTTGGCCTGCAGTTTGTGGTGTGTTTTCAGGTGGTTGTATAAGTTAGTTGTGTTGTTTTGCAGTGCTAAAACTCTACAGGAGTCTTTGCGTATGACACTGGATAATGACCCGAGCTCTTTGGCTTCTGCTGTGGCAGACATTTGCATTGATGGTCTACTATCTGTTGCATGTCTGACGTTTTATTTTGTTGGGCACAGTAGCTTTATTGACAGTATAGAGTGACAGGGAGACACGCGGCAACAAGCACCAGGTGAACCTGCACCGCCTGCTATTTACCTCGCGGCATGCATGGTCGCCTGCTCTACCACTGAGCCACCCCGGTGCCCCTACCATATTCAAGAAAGCCCATCCTGTTCTTCCTCCATATCAGATTTATTGAAACTACTTTGAGATGAAGTCGATTAACATGCCATTCCAATGTAAGTTAAACAAAAACCAAATACCAGCACATCTCAGACTCAGACTCAGCTATTGTCAGTCAGACTATGAATGAAACTTCAGCACGCAGCTTTTGCTCTCATTCATCAGGTGTGAAAGTGGAGCAGCAAATCTCTGATGGAACAGAGGTGCTGCAAATGTACCATTAGACATTAGAGCTCTCAAGCTGAATAAAGTTCCATTATATATTAATGCAAAGCAGTGATTGCCCTCTGGAGACCCACCTCTGGTCCCTGGCCCACTGCTTGAAAACCCACTCATGTAGTTTAATGTGCTGGTAGAAAATCTGGGGGCGTTTGTTAATGGAGGGTGACATTATGGTGCCTTTCTAGTTTGTGGACTGTCAGAGTGATTCTTCTTATTATGTCCCTCTAAGTCTGAAAAGCAAAAGGCCAATACAGCGATAAAGAGGAACATAAATGTTTGATTTGGTCGACAGAGGTAAGCACTGCAGCTCTACTGGAAGCTGCATTTTAAACATGATTGGATTTTTCCTTTCTCGTGGTGCTCAGCATTTCACTTTTGTTTTTAGTGGCACAAAAGTAACTTTGCTGGAAATGCGTGTATGATAGTGCTTTGTTATTTCTGATATCACAGTGGTTTACAAACAGCATCATTATCTGAGACGAGCTTGGCTGTTTTTTTAAAGTGAAGTGTTAAATGGATTTAAGGTGTATGTTTGTGTTCCCGCAGGATGTGAAGGTGTGATTACTCACACCGGCTGGGATAAGAGGCAGTTAGAGGGGGAAAGTGGTAGGAGGAAGACTCAATCTGCAAATAGCCAGCCCAAAAGAGATTTCCACTCTGCAGCTGACAAAAAAATATTAGTGCTGAGCTGTACCTGTGAGATTCTATATCTTCCCAGATTGGGCAGTTTCATTTCAAAGCAGCATACATCAGTATTTGTGGTGTAGGTGTGCATATTTTGAGTGCAAGCGAGAAGAGGATAGGAGACTCGGTTTCTCCCTGATGTGCCAGCTGGTGCACCTGTTCCAAGTCTGGTTTATTGACTCAGAAAAGGGTCAAAGTTCACAGCAGATCTACCCACTGACTAGGATGGCCAGATGTCCTGATTATGTCTACATCCCTGTTTTTAGACCTATGTAGTTTTCCCTGTTTGAGTAAAAGAAGTACAGATGGTGCATGTCTGCGATGCTTTGGTTGTATCGGAAGCAACACCCATATTTTTAATTTCATGCATATAGAAAAAAAATAATAATTAAAAAAAATTTAGAAAAAGTGGGGCAGCAGAGTGGCACGGTGGTTAGCCTCACAGTTAGAATACCATCTAGAAGGCCTGGGTTCAAAGGCCCGGGCCTCTCCCTCTCTCTCTCTCTGTGGAGTTTGCATGTTCTCCCTGTGTCTGTGTGGGTTTCCTCCCACAGTCCAAAGACATGCAGATACTGAGGTTAGGTTAACTGGTCACTCTAAATTGCCCATAGGTGTGAATGGTTGTCTGTCTCTCTGTGTTAGCCCTGCGACAGGCTGGCGACCTGTACAGGTGTACCCTGCCTCTCACCCTATGTCAGCTGGGATAGGCTCCAGCCCCCCCCCCACCCCGGACCCTGAACAGGATAAGCAGAGGTGAAGGGATGGATAGAAAATAAATAAGCATGATTACATGGACACAAGTATTCATTATGTGATACGTACGCCAGTTTTGGTCATATAAAAGGCTATTTTAGCATTCCTTACCTAAAAAAGTGTATGCAGAAATGACATTTCATGCCCTGGTTTGTAGATTCCTGTTCCTGTCCTGCAGTGGTTTGAATCATATTTATCTAATAGACTCCAATTTGTTCATGTAAATGGGGAGTCTTCTTCACACATGAAGCTTAATTATGGAGTTCCACAGGGTTCTGTGCATACATTTTCATTGTTTTGCAGATGATACCCAGCTTTATCTATCCATGAAGCCAGATGACAAAGATCAATTAGTTAAACTGCAGGAATGTCTTAAAGACATAAAGGCCTGGATGACCTCAAACACAAGGTTTTCCTGTATTTGTATCTCCTGTTAGAGAGACTAGATACTAGATAGGAATTCTCCATGCCAGCTTTGCCTCATTAGTAATCTTGCTTCGTAAGGTTGTGAGTCTGCTGGGCCTCACACATTGTGTTTACATAGGGCTGCTGTTACATTCTCTGCTTTAGCGGGTTCTACAACTGTAAAAGGGTACCTGTACTCTAAAGCACTATAGGAGAGTAATACATAAGCTCGCTCTTGAGCCCAGCACGTTTTACCCCAGCGGCTCTGTGTGGCTGACAAAAGGCAGCTCGTGCCGAGCAGGTCTCTGCTGGATATGTGTTTGTGAACCTTGTTTCTTGCATTCGTCCTTTCTCTGAAAGTTGCTGTAAATAAGAGCAGTATGATTTTTGTGTGTTGTATTTTGCTGGCGTGTCTGCTGGGATCTGAGCCTTTATTGCTGACTCCTGTGCTGCGCTTTTCACTGAAGAGAACCCTTGGGAATAGTGCAACCATTTGTTCTGTAAATGGTTCTATATAAGATGTCATATATGAAGTCAGTGAATGAACCACAGTTTGTGGGCTGTCTTTGGTTTAAGAACCCTACTGTAGAGCACATTTTGAAGGGTGCAGTAATGTTGACGGCTAAGATGTATACTCATGTTTATCACAATGGGAGCTTGCTGAAATGAAATTAATAAGATTACTCATGATATTTACTGTACGCTCAGCATGTGAACACTGGACCCTGTTCAATAAAAACAGGTTTTATATTTCTGCATCAGCTTTTCAATGTTAGCAGGGTCCCCATTAATGCAGAAAGACAAAGGAGCCATAAAGCTGACACACACACTTTCATATTTGTTTAGAAAGTCATATTGTTATTGCACATGAGATTTTGCTCACATCGTGTAAGCTGAAAAAAGATTTGTCCCAAATTAATGCATCATAGCAGAGAAAAACATGGAGTTACAGTGCCTTGCGAAAGTATTCGGCCCCCTTGAACTTTTCAACCTTTTGCCACATTTCAGGCTTCAAACATAAAGATATAAAATTTTAATTTTTTGTGAAGAATCAACAACAAGTGGGACACAATCGTGAAGTGGAATGAAATTTATTGGATGTGTCAAACTTTTTTAACAAATAAAAAACTGAAAAGTGCTTCCCAAAACATCCTGTTCTATCAGTGTTACCCTACGTGGTTTTTTCTCAGATTGTTGGATTTCCCAAATAAAAGAATAAAGAATGATAAGACTTCTACCACAAACAGTGATTGTGCCAGTGCACTAATTGACATGAATATTATGATGATAGTTGAGGTGGCTCAGTCATCTGACTAGGATGCCTCCTGGGCGCCTCTTAGGTGAGGTGTTCCAGGCATGTCCTACTGGGAGGAGGCCCCGGGGCAGGCCCAGGACACACTGGAGAGATTACATATCTCAGCTGGCCTGGGAATGCCTTGGAGTCCCTTCGGATGAGCTGGTGGAGGTGGCTGGGGAGAGGGAGGTCTGGGCTTCTCTGCTTAGGCTGCTGCCCCTGCAACCCAGAAAATGGATGGATGGATGGATATTATGATGATACCAGGATGTCCTCATTCAGAAATAAACATTCAGGATGGGCCAGGGCCCTTTCATTGTGGGGTTTGCCTTTTCTCCTCCTCTCTGCGTACTCCAGCTTCCTCCCACAGTCCAAAGACGTGCAGTTAGTGGGGTTACCCGGTGAGTCTAAACTGGCCAAAGGTGTGAATGTGAGTGTGAATGGTGTTCTTTCTCTCTGTTTGCTCTGTGACTGCCGACCTGTCCTGCGTGTACCCCACCTCGTGCCCTGTAACAGCTTGAATAGGCTCCACCCCCCAGGACTCTGAATTGGATAAGCAGCTGAAGACGGATGGATGAATGGGTGGATCTTAGTAATAAACAATAAAAACAGTAAAATCATCAACTAAATATTATATACATAATAATAACAACCTTATTTATTTTTGTATTTGCCTCACACAGACTGTCTTCTGAAATGTGAACTATAGAAAAAATCCTCCAAATAATTTTTATTTCTTGGGAACATCAGTCCTTGAAATGTGCACGTAGTTACTTTCAGGTCCGGTAATCAGCTCCAGGGGATTGGACCTGTGTACCGAATGAACTTTTCCTGTGCATCTGTTTCTGAAAGTGCACCACTTGTTTTTGTTTTGTTGTTTACTTTTATTATATTTGAATGGATAAAATCCAGCATGTATTAGTGATGAAGACAATTAATTTGTACTTTTTGCCGTCCTTTAAGATGATGTGTAAAAGTTTCACCCTGGAAGATGTTTCTGCATCTTTAATTGGTACACTCATGCAGAATATTAATATGAGCTCTCATAAAGTGTGTATCAAAGAGCATTAGCTTCTGTGTCCACTGGGCATCTCCTGAAAAACAAATGCTAAACAGATGCTGAGGGAAACTGTCGTGCGTGACTCCCATCGTTGCTAAGCAACTACTGAATATCCGGTTGAAACGTGGCGCTAAAAGTTGTAGTATTTTTAACCTCAAGCACTCGCTGCGCTCAGCGCTGAACTCATGCTAATCACTCAGCTCTGACAGGATGGTGCAAGAAGGTTCCCAGTAGGAGCTACAGAGGGATGCATGCCAGAACTGTAAGGGGGCTTCCCTGTGGATACATTGCCTCAGAGTTGGACTATAATTCATAAACATCTCTTACAACAGGGAACTAATCTTTTAAAATTATACCATGTTTAAAATATCGTCTTGGGCACTCAGGTGCAGACTGCAGGCAGAATACAGATGTATCCATTATTTTCACCCCTGAAGTTTTCTCCCAGTACTTCTTTTAAGACACTGTGAATGAGGATGAATGAGGATGAGTAGCTTCACTCAAAAAATGCCAAATTTAAATATGTAAATCTCATAGCTGGTAACTTGTCTGGGATAACTTGTACAGTTGTTTATACATATTTTAGCATGTTGATTAATCTAATTAGTCTTCAGAACCAGTAAATCCTTTTCATTAAAACTGTATGACTTAGACTGATGGCCACATGCTGGTAAATTACCGGCTAACATTTGATTTTTGGTCCTGTCGAGGCAGACTGGGCTGTATTTAAACAGTGCGAGTTGATGATGGCTGTCCTTGTTTATTTTCTTAAAGGATGCCTGTGAATGGGTGTTCACACAGGACTCTGGAGTCACCTACCACCAGAACTTCCATGGATCATCTCTTTAGTGTGTGTCTGATGTATTTACTCATACGTGAGTTGTACAGTCCTTCATGATGGTCAAAAGCTAAAATCTCTGCGTGGCGCTTTCAATGGCATCGCTAGCCTTCGTGGGTTTCAACTAATATGGATTAACTGACTGAAATCATGAGCCATCATAGACAGTCCTGCTGAAGTTCAAACTGAGCATCAGAATGGGGAAGAAAAGTGATTTAAGTTACTTTGAACGTGATGCCAGAAACTCTACTGGGATTTTCCACACAGCCATCTCTGGGGTTTAAAGAAAGTGGTCCAAAAAAGAGAAAATATCCAGTTGAAGAAAAAGCCTTGTCAGAGGCCAGAGGAGAATGGCCAGACTGCTTCAAGCTGACAGGAAGGAGACGGTAACTCAAATAACCACCAAGGTATGCAGAAGAGCATCTCTGACTGTATAACACATCAACCCTTGTAGCAGATGAGCTACAGCAGCAGAAGACCACACTGTCAACTGAGAACAGCAAACTGAGGGTACAAGTCACCTGGGTTCACCAAAACTGGGCACTATAAATTGGAAACACGTTGCCTGGCCTGACGAGTCTCGATATTTGGGTGGCAGGCTCAGCAGTTTGTGTAAACAGCAAGAAAGAATGGCTCCATCCTGTTTTCTATCAGCAATTCAGGCTGTTGGTGGTGGGATATATGGGGGGTATTTTCTTTGTACCCTTTGAGCTTCTTAGTACAGACTGAGCATTGTTTAAACTAGGGTTGTCAACATTTTTTATTGGATTTGATACTAATCTGTCACTGACAGAGGATCTGAGTCTGGATTTATTAGACTTCATCACTGAGAATGTTTGTGCACATATGAAGGTAGATCCAAAGAAAAAGAAAAACATCTTCATTGTTGGAATGTCAGTACGAATGTTGCTGTCAAGCTGGCTTGAAAGAAACTGCATGAAAGCCTTCACCAGGCTTCACATTTGATGAACAAATAGGCCCTTGCCTTGCAGTGTGGTATTTAGTTCATTTTTTAGCACAGTTAATTGTACACTGAGAGCTCTGGAATGTCAGTGCTTTCTTCTCACAAGTCTCTTGAATGTCTGCTCTCATGTCCCTGTTTACTCTTTTTAGCATTTTGCCACGGCTGAGCTGCCTGACAACTCTGTGGTAGCCTATGTCACCATGTTCAGTCTCATGCACCTCCAAAAGAGTAATTCTGTGCTCTTGCCCAATGAAGTTAGCTATTTTAATAGCTATTATTGTTAGCTATTTTATTTACAACATTAACAACTTAGTTTTAGCACTGGCATACCAACTTCTGTTCTGGGTTAATTTTTAGTCACTTTATTTTGCACCTGCTTCAAAAGTCTGGCATTTCTCCCTATCAGATTTGGACAGCCATTCGTTTGAACACCTGCCCGTTTGCCCCATTTCACCGTAAGCCTATCCAAGCATATGGTTACCTCCATGAACAAACATCTGTCTATGTGATTTTGGGGGAAATCACAAAGCTGGTCTTCACTGCTCCTTTCTTGGATGTGTCAAGCTTGGTAAAAAAGAAGTCCTTGTTGCTTTTGCAGGATTGCTAGGAAAGGTTCAAATGTCCGTTTCCACTCTGCATCAGTCAAGTTCTTATATTTCTTTGTGTTGGTGACTCAAACTATAATCCTTAAATACAGCAAACTGCTGTCCACAAACTCTGACTTTAGTAAGTAGATACTTAGAAATTGATGTGTTGTTACAAACTTTACATTTTGCATCAGTCTTTCTCTTTTTAATGTGTGTTGACATCTTTCAGGGATGGCAAACTCTTTGTTCCAAAGCATTTACAGTGAAAATACATTTGCTTGCACACATGTACATGTACAAATAAAAAAAAAAAAAAGCAGTTGCCTTCAAATTAAAAGCACCAAACTTGTATTGTATTCCCACAAACCCACAAAAACCCATGAGACATTTTCTGATGGAGAGTTTATCAGCAATGTTTTTGGGCTAAAATGGGACAAACTGCATGATGTTTAATTTACAGGTTGTCAGGGATAACCAAAGGGCTGGATATAGCATGCAGGCCATAGCATGCCCAGGTCTGATTCAGGGCTTCAGTCTCCATCTGAAAACAGCATCTGCCAACATACATCTAGAAGCTAGCAGAGAAACCTCCTGGGCAAGTTGCCAGTCAATAGCAGAGCTGTTTCAGCTGCGTTCAACAAACTCTTGTGAGTTTCAAGTTAAGATTCCCAAAAACGGCTCCACCTCCACTGCAGCCGGAGTTACATAATGGCTCTAACCTACAGGGCTCTTCTGGATACTGAGAAACCCAACACTGACAGAGAAAGGCAGAGGTTTTAGATGGGGGCTACCACCTTTCTGTTCTCAGCGTATGTTTACAACTTGGAAATTGTTCATACATGTGTGAGCACCTACTTGTGTCTTATGGAGGATTTTATGAGTGTTTGTGTATATGCAGTCTGTATGTACATGCAAATACAAAGGTAATCTCTGCCATACAGTATTGTCTCACTGTACAGGTGATTGCAGGGACTTTTTATGTAGCTCTTACAGACTGTGTGTATGTGTGTGTCTGCATCTCTCTGCAGAGACTCATTTATGCCCATCTCGCTCTCCTGCCAAGACATTTAACCGTGCTGCCTGCTGCTGAAAGCCTGCAGGGCAAAATTACAGTATTAATAATAAAGCATGCTATAGAAAAAAGTTCCAGTTGTGTTGGGTGTGTGTTGCAGTGATGTTTCTGTGTATGTACATGAGTTTTTGTTTTGTTTTGTTTTTTTAGTTGATGTCATGTTTTATTTGATACATGAAATTATTGATCCACTGTACAGTCTAATGTGTGCTGCTGGGAACTTCATTGAAAGATACAGAATGTTTATTAGGTTTATCAGAAAGCAGCGGTTTTGCCATTAAGACAGATATTCTTCGGATTCATTGCTCATTTCATAAAATAACAAACACGTATGTCTCTAGGGCTCCAGATTACATCTATAAATTGCTGGTTTAGGAAGCATGCATATGAACTCAGCCACGTGGGCAAGCCAGTGTACTCCCAGTGCCGGCCCCAAGCCCAGATAAATTGGGAGAGTTGCATCAGGAACCAAATCAAACATGCGGATCATAAAGAATACGATTCCCATTACAGTTTTTCCTCAATTGGCAAGACACATTTCTAAACACAAAACCCAGTTTTCAAACTACATTCACAAAACCTCTGACTCTTCCTGCAAAACCAAACTATTGCCTCACAACATTTCAAACAGCGCTCAAAAGGAAACAATGTTGTCAGATCAGACCCCGAGTCAATCAAAATGAAACACACCACTGAACAGTCCTTACACACAACATAGAAAACACAACGATCAGATCATAAAGTCTTTAGAAATAACCTTTACTGTTCACAAAAATGCTTTTTCAAAACAAAACTCCTCTTTAGCACTTGTAGTACAAACACACACACTATATTTTAATATATACACACACACTTTACAACAACAAAAGTGCGTACAGTATCTACAGCATCATGTCGACGTGCTGGGTCAGGTCACAGGACTTCATCTACATCACAGGCCACGTTCTCCATTGCCAGGCAGCGTGGGTAATAACTCCTGGTATCCACACCTGTGTCATTGCAGCCAGTTCCATGGCCTGCAATAGATTTTCCCTGGTGTAGGGCTGCCGGTCATAAGCCTTCCAACGCCATGAAGAGAAGAACTCCTCTGTTGGATTGAGGAAAGGGAAGTATGGTGGAAGGAAAACATTCATGAATTCTTGGTTTATAATGAACCTCTCTGACCTGCATGGCATGGTGAAAACTCACATTGTCCCACACAATGACAGACAGGATGCCCTGCCTGTTCATGATCCTGCTGCTGACGCCCTAACACAACATCCTGAAGATCACTTGAAAATGTCAGGAGATGTAGAGTGTTGTATGTGCCATGATGGAGGACAACCCCATGATTGCTGATGGCAGCACATAAAGTGACATTGCCACCACGCTGGCCAGGGACTGCAACAATGGCTCATTGGCCAATCACGTTCCGGCCTCTCCCCCTCCTTTTTTTTCATATTGAACCCAGCTTCATCCATATAAACATATTCATGTAGTCCTTCTAAGGAATCCAGTTGAAACACTCTGTATGGAAAAATACATATAGCTTTGTAAGTGGTACAGAAAGACAGGCTCATGCTGTAGAGTAGACGGCAGTATTGAACACCTACCTGTACATACTGGAATCTTTGCTCCTTGACCCTCTGAGTTGCACTCAAAGGGAACTCTGTACAGGTGCTTCATCTGCATTCTGTTGCCTTTTAGGACATGATCAGTGGTGGAAAGGCTGACACTGTTGATGCCTCCAGAATTCACGTGGTCTTCAATGATCTTCTGCTGTATTTCATGCAGTTTGATTGCATAGTTCTGACGGACCATGTCAACAGTGAGGGTCTTTTGGCTCCCTCCCTGATGTGGCAATCTGGCAATTCTACAAAAAGAACATGCAGTTACAAAAAAATACATGCAGTACTATGCCTACAAGTATACTGGAAAATGAATGTAATGAAACACCTTTGTATTGAGTCATACTGCAAACATGTACATAATGAAAAAAGCAATTACCTGTTCGCCTCTCTGAATCTTCGGACTATGGTGGACACAGTGAATCTGCTGAGGTTGGGCTGAACTTGAAGTCCAGCTTCCCTCAACGTCAAACTGTGGAACAGAACATGGTCTACCATTATGCAACCCAAGTGCATCACAGTGCAAAATGTGTTTTAGTGGGTCACAATATGTTTGCAAGTTGTGTTTAACAAGGTGAAAAGTGCTTCAGGTTCTGCCAAAAATGTGACCATTTCAATAAATGGGTTCAGGGCACTGAGCATTTGGTTCAGAAAACAGGGTTTAGTGTTTTGGCAATTGAGAAAGACTGTAACATTGAGGTCTTTGGGGATTGACTCACTCACAGTTGCGAGCCTCAAATGGCCACTTCAGGGACTGCGGTTTTTGGCATTTTTCTTTTTCAAATGGTCCACACCACACCTGCATCCTCTAACTGCCCAGCTCTTCCTGTAGTGGAAAACACAGTATCACCTGTAGCAATAAGGTTTCAGTCTGATTTGCCAGCTAAGCCTCTTCTTAATGGTTTTACCCAAGACATTTGTGGAGCAGGAAGACTGAACACAGTGAATGTGTTTGTTAATAAAAATTCAGAAATGAACTCCTCTCTTTCCAATATTTTTCTTCTTCCTAGCATATGTTCCACCTGAGATATTTTTGCATTGAACTCATTCACCTCAGCTGTGTTCCAGTGTGAATTGTTTGAGCACCTTTAATAAAAACACCTCTGAAATGGCCTCGTGGTACCCTGCCAAAGAACTACAGCTGAGCCAGCGTATCAATGAACTGAAGATGAATTTTAAGTGCTGAACAATAGATGAATCAAACGTCCCTCTTTCTCTCTCTGTCCTTCAGAAACACAAGGTGGATCTGTTCTACAAGGTTCGCCACGTGATGATGGAGCTGATCGACCTGAGAAGACAGCTGCTGTCAGGTCACCTGACACAAGACCAGAGCAGAGATGTCAAGAGACACATCACCGTCAGACTCGACTGGGGCAACGAGTGAGAAAACACACACACATCCATCCATCTATCCATCCATCCATCCATGCAGCCATCCATCCATGCAGCCATTCAACTCAATTCAATTTTTAATTCAATTCAATTTTATTTATATAGCGCCAAATCACAACAAACAGTCACCTCAAGGCGCTTTGTATTACAATAACACAGAGAAAACCCAACAGTAAAAATGACCCCCTATGAGCAAGCATTTGGTGACAGTGGGAAGGAAAAACTCCCTTTTAACAGGAAGAAACCTCCAGCAGAACCAGGCTCAGGGAGGGGCAGTCATCTGCTGTGAGGGGAGGGGGGCTGAAGGGAGAGAGACAGGACAAAAGAAAATAAATAAATAAATAAAGTGAATGAAAAGAAACAGTGCATTATCCATCCATGCCGCCATCCATCCATCCATCCATCCATCCATCCATCCATCCATCCATCCATCCATCCATCCAGCCAGCCAGTCAGCCAGTCAGCCATCTGCATTGCACAAATCTTCCACAGCAGATACTTGTTAAGCATGTAAGTCATATGCACATTTCCTACACATAAACATAACACACATGGTTTAAAGAAGTGCTTAGCAACTGTTTTTGTCGTCTTACCCATCATCCCCATCTGATGAAGTACCTCTCCATAAACACCATGAGTGTTAAATGACTTTTATTGATTGCGCTCCATCTCAAAATGCTGCTTCAACCTCCAGCTGACCAAGTAGGGACCATTTATGACCCAAACCGTGTCTTTATATGTCTGTTCTGACTTTTTTATAATTCATGAATTTGTCAGGTGACCTCTCCTATAACTTTTCATAGTCTGTTACAGACTGGTGTGGCAAATAGAATGAAAAGTTGTGTGGGCTTGTTTTTTTCAACATTATAGGCTTCATGGTCATTGTAATTTTCCACCTCTCATCACTACACTGTAAGTTTTTGCAGTGAAGCATGGCTAACAAACCGAGAACAAGATTCAGAGATATGCTGAGGTATCTGAGGCAGCTGGAGCAGACAGACAGGCGATGGGCGAGCTTGATGCTTTCAGGGATATCTGGGCGGTGTTTGTAACCCACTAAAATACTATTTCCCTGGAACGTAGCACTGCGTGGGTGAACAGCTTGTAGCTTCAGAGGCAGGTGGAGTTTCAGGCAACACAAAACCAGCCAAGTATGTCATAAAGAACTGGTGCAGCTGTGATGCCAAAACTCCTTTTAATGATTAAATGATTAAAACATGTAGATAAAAAACATCCTATATAATAAAATCACCCCTCTCACTTGGTTGTTTAAGGTTTAAGGGTATAACTTAAAATTTCTGCAGGAGAATATCTAAAACTGCTTTTATACCAATATTAAGTAATTTGTTTGTACTCATGTGAGCCACCAAAGTAATGCCTACATTAGGATTGTAAAGGTTAAAGTGACCAGATACCAGCAGCAGCAGCATCTTTGTATGCTGAGAATAACGTCTACACTTAAATTCTGCTCTTATTCCACACTTGCACTTACATGCCCTCTAAATGAGTTCCAAACAGGCAGCTCAGCGTGCTCCCCGGACTCCCACACAGGGCAAACAGAAGTGGGATTGGAGGCAGGTGGATGAAGCCGTGGTGGTTAAAGTCTCATGGGAGCATGCTGAAAGGCTGATGGAAAACAGATGAAATGGAGGAAAAATGCCCACTGCATGAGGATTGAGTTATTAATACTGGAGAAATGAGTGTGTGGGGCCTGGGAGTGTTTCAGAGGTTATTTAAAGCTTCGTGCTGCTGGCAGACTGAGATGATGTGAAGGATGATAGTGAGAAGCACTGCTTATATTAGAATTAATGGTACACAAATGATTTAGGCACTATGGGGTGTTTCAGGTTATTTGACTGCTTCCAGTCATTGCTGTTGCTGCTGTAACAGAGTTCAAACTTTTAGATAGAAGGAGGAATTATTGAGTGATGGTGATCACAGCAGAGTTATTTCTCCAGTCAGTGGCTTTGCAGTGAGGAGCAGCTGAGTGAACACAACCATTTTAGGCCACAACAGGGCCCAACAAGGAGCTAACGAGGTGCTATTTATCTTGTTGTGCGGCTCTCTGTTAATTCAGTCCCCAGCTGGTGCAAAGAAGCAACATGTCAGGAAAAAAGAGAGAGCAGCAGTCCAGGCAGCAGACGTGATTTGTAGCCTGAAAGCCAATTGATGGTGAAAGGTTTCATTGCAGGAAAACAAGCTCCCTTTCATCCTCTCAAAGGTCCTGGAATATAAAAGCAGAATCAGGCACTGGATACACAAACAATATCTGATGGCTCCATTTTTCATGCTGCATCCAAAGCATGGACGTGTTTCCATTGAGCAGCTGGTGTTACAATAGAACTTATTAGTGAAGCAATGAAACGTCAAACGTCTGCTGGCTCAAGCTTCTTCAGCATGAGGGCTGTTTGATTCATTACAAGCCCAGTCTCATACCATCGAGTCTGATACTGAGACACACCTCTGTGTTCCTCTGCTACAGCCCCCCTCAGTCACGATGAGAGCTGGAGGACCGAACACGCTTCTGCTGCCACAAATTAACTAGAGTTGACCTCGGTCTGTTTTAGTTTGTGTTACTGCCAGTGTCTAAATGATCACTGCCTTCCTTTGTCAGAGTCACCCTAAATTTCTCGTGCTCACAAGCCTTCGCTCCGGGCTGTCGTTAGTCGACCTCTGTCAGTGTTAGAGCAGGACCGGCGTTCTGAGCCACGACCAAAGATGTCTTAGTGTGTTTCTTCTGTGTGCGCCCAGCATTTTACAGCGTAGCAGACACATTTGATTTAATTGTGATATTTTTCCGATTAGAAAAACACACAGCAACACAGATGAGTAACAAGCAGTTAATTAAAGTGTCATTATAAGCCTTTAACAGCCCCCCACCAAACTGATGCTGATTTCCTGGTTGTATTAGGTTCATTTATTGATTTATTTATAGTCTTTTATAAATGGTACCACTTGAACTCTGCTTTTGACCCCTCTCATATCCCACTGTGTGCTCAGTGCACAGTGTTTACATTGATAGAACTCATAAACACATGATCTGCTTATCATTCGGGCTGCCAGCCAAGCCTTTACTTTCAAATGAAATATAAAAATAAAGAGATGTTTGAAGCAGGTGTGATCTAGTCTGCTGTTAAACTTTCAAACCAAGCCTAACCTGAGTCTAGCCCTGACGGCTGCAGACCATTAAGACCATCCTCAAGGTTTTAAAGGGCAGTGATTTGTTGGCTACATTTAACATTTTCAGTGACACTTTAAAAAAGCATTGTATTTGTAGTCTAGTAATAAGAAAACACATGGATCATGTACATGTAATCCCAGCTTAGAGACTTAATGGCAGCTAAATAGGGTGGGGAGGCTCAGGAGGTAGAGCAGGTCACCTACTAACCAGAAGGTTGGCGGTTCGATTCCTGGCTGCTCCAGTCTGCATGCCAAAGTATCCTTGGGCAAAATACTAAACCCCAGGTTGTTCTGATGCGACCGTCAGAGTATGAATGTCAGATAGAAACACTTAGCTGTAGAAGGAAGTGTTGATATCTGAGTGCTCGAGTAGAGTAGAAAAGCTTTATATAAAAACCAGCACATTTACCCTTTAAATCCAGTGAGACAGCCTGAATGAGTTCAGAATATCGTGGTCGATGAAAGCAGTCAGCAGGATATGATTCACTTCTTCTGCCTCCTGAGTTCACGTTAGACCAAATTTATAAGGACACTTTAAGAAAGCACGACCTCTGACCTGAAAGATACCGAGCAGAAAGTAATGCTGAGGACCAAGATCCCCCAGAGCCAGCTCCAAAGTTACTTTAATATACTCTGTGTGTGTGTGTGTGTGTGTGTGTGTGTGTGTGTGTGTGTGTGTGTGTGGTATATAAAAGAGACTCATGCTGATGATTATTATTATATCATTATTATCCGTCTCTCGTGTGTCTTGCAGACACCTGGGTCTGGATTTGGTGCCAAGAAAGGAGTTTGAGATGGTTGATGAAGACCAGATCAGCGTGTCAGATCTTTATAAGATGGTAAGACATGTATTCAGTGAAGGAGGTCCCACCTGTTCACACACACTGGATAGACTGATCCCAGAAAGTTAATTGGTTTGCACATCCTGGATATTATCCACATAATAAGTGCTGTATGAAATGAGACAAAAGTGTTGGGCTGCTCGTCTGCAGCTTGTAGCTACAGGTTGTACAATAATTAATCATTAAACTGTATTTATTTTGGAGCTTGTTGCTGCCTGCAGATGTTAAGAGGGGTGTTAAAAATGCTGTAGAGTAACCCGTTTGATTGTTTGTGTTGGCATGATTAAATCATTTAAAGAATTAACACATAAAAGTATCATTAAATGATTATTGTGTACGTGACCGAATATCTGCATTTGCAAGCCTCAACAGTTGGTGAAGTAACCATGCAGGGATTGGTGAAGACCAGCAGCCTTCCCACTTTTCTTTAGATATCCCACAGAACTTTTCCTTTTAGACTGAAATCTTACAAACAGAAATAAGGAGGTGAAGTTGTAACTACAGGGTTTGTTGTCTCTGTGGCTGCAGTGAAACCACAAACTCTGCAAATGTGCTTTGATTCTGTCTCCTGCTGTTCCTGTTTTAGCTTTTCTCTGGCATCAGCCTGCACGTCTCATGTAATGGCTTTAACCTCGAGCAGAGCTTGCTTTCTCCCTCTCTTTATTTTTTCCTTTATCTTCATGTGTGCGATGTAAACAGAGCAGGCTCCACTCTGTTAATCGGACACACTGAACAGAAGACGGGACGTTCCTCTGCCGGTGGCTTCATCAGGATGATGATCTGAACCACCGACTGTAAAATGATCATCCTGCTTCTGTTAATGCTTTGGTCCACAAAAGCACAAATCTGAATCATTTTGACTGTTATTCTTGTCACAAATGCACAATCACAAAAACAGAAGGCAATGAGAAGCACCAGGAAACTGACCTTCAGTGTAAAACAGGAAGTAAAACATTGAGACTCACTACAGACACTGATGAGAAGATGAGACGGAGCGGGCAGAGAACTGAAAGCACTTCTCCTGATAACAAATATGAACTAAATCACAGGGCTGCAAAATAATAAGCATAAATATAAACAGGAATCAGAGCCTCAGTAATATCAGAAGAAATAAAACAATCCATCCTTTTTCTTCCACTAATCCATCTCAGGGTCACAGAGGGGAGGGAGCCTATCCCAGCTAACATGGGGTGATGGGGGGTACGCCCTGCACGGCTCTCCAGTTTATCCTTTTTTATTTTCATTATTCATTATTTATTTTAGACGTGTGTCT
Organism: Pterophyllum scalare; assembly: GCA_024447675.2. Taxonomy (NCBI): domain Eukaryota; kingdom Metazoa; phylum Chordata; class Actinopteri; order Cichliformes; family Cichlidae; genus Pterophyllum; species Pterophyllum scalare. Next base: position 14,423 of record JAMQGT020009270.1, on the reverse strand, counting down.
GAGCTGTGGATCAACGTTTCCAAGGTTGCTTTAAGAAATATGTACTGAATAAATACCTGGAGCTTATTAATGTTGGAGTGCACGGCTGCAGGGTGAGAGGTATTCTTTGTTGTGCACGGCCCCTCAGTAATACTCAGTGTTCTGGTTCTTACATCAGGCCGGCTTTAAATAGCTGCACCAGCCAAACACTGTAGTCCTGGTGATTCCCCTTTGTTCTGTTGCCTAGAGACTGATCTGGAGACAGGACGTGAGAAAGGGGGTGAAACCGAAATGGATGAGAAAATGGTTACGTTTATAGATGTCGGGTCAAAGGTGGGGAAGAGTGAGCATGCATAGAGAGAAACACCGGAGGCATTAACTGAGTCCAGTGGCCTTCTTCAGCTACCAAATCCTGAATGACTTCTTTATGGAAGATGAAAATAAACAGACAAATAAGTTACAGAGATATGAAATTATCATTTCTTACTGACGATTGATTTGTTTTTGAGTCGTGGAAATGAATGTTTTCTAGTTACAAATGTGACATTTGAAAAGGTCGAGATGAAGAAAACGATGGATCATATTCATCTTTAATGAACCCTGGGATGAATTTACATCACTGCAGTGTGAGAGTGTGAGAGCCATCACCGCAGACAATCACACAACGAGAACACGGTGTGAGCAAGAAGAAACACAATCACATGCAAATGCATATTTGAGGATAGCTATTAATCAGCTGTTATACACACACACACACACACACACACACACACACAGACACACACACACACACACTTGGTCAAACCTTAAAACAGATCTTTATAAATTTGATTATTGAGGAGTTAACTTTGTCCAAAAAGTTGTAACACTGTGAGATGCAGACATTTGAATTCTACTAAGACAGCATATCAGATGCAGAAACTGTAAACACTGCATGACATCAGCACACAGGAAACATCGGTGACAGGAATTAGCAGCACGATCCTTCAGAAGTAAAGCTTGGGGGAGACTGCGTGGGGCAATTTAGCAAGTTGAAGTAGTTATTTGCTGCCCTTTATTTATATTCTTGGACCACTGCGGGAGCTTTGCATAATTCACAACTAAAAAAAAATCCTCATTTATTTTATACGGAGCTGTTTGGGCTCCTCCCCCTTTCAGGCCACCTCACTGTAAGGCTTAAAGCGAAGCTGGGCGGGCCGTCTGTGCTGTGTCTGAAGCAGCGGTCTGAAGCCTGAGTGTTTGGCCTTCTGCATACACTGACCTGGTTCTTTTAAGCAAGGCAGTGTCTGTGCACACAGTGACTGCCTGCAACCCAGACATGTCCATCACTGCTGCAGCTGAACCCGAGTGGGAAAATGTTTGAATTACAGAGCATCCTTAAAAGAAGAGGAGATGCTGTCCGTGGTTGCTCCTGTCAGCTTTCCATAATCTGCTGCTGCCATCAAAATCATCATGAGGAGCTCTGTGTCCAAAAGTCAGCAAACCTTAGTCTGAACCTTTGAAGCTGTCTTTGTCGACTTTAAATTAAATATGGCCTTTAAATTGTCTGCAATTAAAAATCTGCTGTCCCAATGTTTTTCACAGTAGGTGTTAAACATTCAATATAAAGAAGACATGGAGGTGGTGCTGCTTTGATTCCCCGCTCAGGTTGGAATATTTGCAGTTAGCTTTCAGCTAACTGTCATTACTTCAATTCATCAAACAGGTTTTTGCTTCCTGCTTCCTCTCTTCTCACACAGACACTCGGGAGATGTAGGGAGACAAGTCGGAGTAATGAGTCTCTGGGGCATTTTTATCTTCTGACAATGAGGGGAGAGTGGAATACAATAGAGCCGATAAGAGGGGAGAGGAGACAAGGAGAAACACAAGAAGGAGGTTAGAGGAGGAAACAAGAAGAGAAAATCAGACTAGGATACAAAATGAGGAAAAAAGGAGGAGATGAAAAGAAACAAAAACAGCAACAAGGAAACATGAAAGCAGGTGAATATAGAACGGAAAGGAAACAAGGAAAGGATAGTAAAGGAGGTGAAACAAGGACAGAGGAGTGTAAAGGAGAGCATATACAACAAGGAGAGGAAACAAGAAGAGATAGAGAAATGAAATTAGGAGATCAGATACTGAAAGAGAAGAAAGAAGGAGAGTGGATAGTAAAAGAGAGAAAACAAGAAAGGAATGAGAGAAGGAAATGAAGCAAGGGAAGGATTAACAAAGGAGAAGATGAAGGAGACGAAAGAAAAAAAGAACGGAAGAAAGGAGGAGAGGAACCAAGGAGGGAAAAAGGGGAAGCAATTAGAGGAGGCAAGCACAAGAAATGTGGGGAGTGGAAGGGGCGTGAGCAACACCTGAGCTAATATTTAGTGTCTCTCGCTCTCTTGCAGCATCTTTCTAGCAGACACAGCGTGCAGCAGAGCACCACACAGGTGAGTCCACCACAGCACTGTGGGTGTGATGTCAGAGGTGTGATGTCAGAGGTGTGATGTCAGAGGTGTGATGGGGACTTCTTGGTGCTTCATGGGTTCTGGTTTCAGAGACCCAGCCAGATTTATCTGACACAAGTAAGATACTGCCAACACCAACTACTGCTACTGTATTTTAGAGTAAAGACCCAAAATTGGGTCACAAAGAGAATCCTTGAAAAGGATTTACATGTATCATGTATGCCATCAAGAAACTTTTCTAGTGCCTTTTAAATTTGAATGTTTAAATGCTTTTAATATGAATTAAAAGCATTCAAACATTTTTGTCATTAAGCATTTACAGCTGTAGTCTGCAGCACTGGATCGGACTAACTGTATATGCTAATACTTTCAAACACAGGAGGGTTGAGTGTAAGTCACTCTGAGACAGTCTGCACATTTAAACTGCAGCAGGACCAGTTTGCTGCTAAAGAATGTTCCCAATGACATTTCATGTGTGTCTCATTTTTACACATTAATATGTATACTTCCCAAAAGCATATTATAGAGACTAATCTATAGAAGGACTAAACTATCCATCCATCCATTCTCTTCCACTTACCCGGGGCTGGAACCACCTCAACTGGCTCCCTTCGATGTGGAGTAGCTCCTGAAGGGCTGTGCTCCTCACCCTATCTCTAAGGGAGAGGGAGCTCTTTTTCACTGCTAGTATCCATGATCTCGTTCTTTCGATCACTACCCAAAGCTCGTGAGCACAGGTGAGGGTAGGGATGTAGATCGACCAGTAAATCATCAGCTTTGTTTTTACACTCAGCTCCCTCTTCACCACCACAGACCGGTGCGGCGTCCGCATCACTGCAGACGCAGCTTCAATCCATCTACCAATCTCCCATTCCCTTGTCCAGTCATCATGAACAAGACCCCGAGATACTTAAACCCCTCCACCTGGGGCAACAACTCGTCCCTGAGCCAAAGTGGGCACTCTACCCATTTCCGGCTGAGGACCATGGCCTCAGATGTAGAGGTGCTAATTCTCACGCTAGCCACTTCACCCTCGGCTGCGAACCGTTCCACTGCAAGCTGGTCCAGCGTTGAAAACCACATTGTTCCTCTTGAATCCGAGGTTTGAGTAACAAATAGACCCTCCTTTCCAGCACCCTGGCGTAGACCTTACCGGGGACGCTGAGGAGTGTGATCCCCCGATAGTTAGAGTACACCCTCTTGAAGAGGAGGACCACCACCCCAGTCGGCCAATCCAGTGGCATCACCCCAGATCTCTATGAAATGTTGCAGAGGTATGTTGACTAAGACAGCCCTACAACATCCAAAATCTTCAAGAACTCAGGGCGAATCTCGTCCACCCCAGGGGCCCTGCCACCAGGGAGTTTTTTAACCACCTCAGTGACCTCACCCCCAGTGATGGGCGAGTCATCCCCCCTCGTCCCCAGACTCTGCTTCCACTACAGAAGGTGTGTCAGTGTGACTAAAGAGGTCCTCAAAGTATTCCTTCCACCCTTTGACAGGTCAGCAGCACCCCACCTGCACTATAGACCATGTGAATAGAGCACTGCTTTCCCCTCCTGAGTCACCTGATGATTTGCCAGAATCACTTAGAGGCCATCCAAAAGTCTTTTTCCATGGCCTCACCGAAGTCCTCCCACACCTGAGTTTCGGGCCTCAACAATGGAGGTGCAGAACACGGTCCATTTGGACGCAATGTCCTTGGAATGCTGTTGAAGTTCTGCCAGAGGTGGGAGTTGAAGATCCTGTGGACTGGTGGCCTCTGCCCGGTGTTCCCAGCGCACCCTCACAGTATGTTTAGGTGCACCAGGTCTGTCCAGCATCCTCCCCCACCAACTGATCCAACTCACCACCAGGTGGTGATCAGTTGACAGCTCAGCTCCTCTCTTCACCCGAGTGTCCAGAACATACAGTCGCAGATCTGATGATACGATTACAAAATCGATCATCGATCTAGGTTTTCCTGGTGCCACATGCACTTATGGACATGCTTATGTTCGAACATGGTGTTTGTTATGGACAAACTGTGGTTTGCACAGAAGTCCGATAACAAAACACCATTCGGGTTCAGATCGGGGAGGCCGTTCCTCCCACTCACACCCCTCCAGGTCTCAAAACAAAAACAGCCTTTGGAAAAAAAAAATCCAAAAAGCTGAAACCTTATCATGTTCTTATAAAACAAGCTAAAATTAAATGAAAAAACTTGAAATGAAATGAATTTAGTTGTTCTCCAAATTTTCCTGCTCAGCCTACTCACACTAAGACTGGCACATCTACAAAACTGCCTTCATAAAGTTTTGTACTTCTTTTTTAATATATGTGTTTGTTTGTTTGTGGATTTTAGGGCGACAATACCCGGCAGCGACATGGAGAGCCTTGTAGAGTTCCAGTACCTCACCACCTACTGGTCAACCTGAAGAGCTTCACCTACAACACCATAGGAGAGGACACGGATATGTTCTTCTCTCTGTATGACCTGAGGGAGGGAAAGACCATCAGGTATGCAAATACACCTGAAAACTCAAGCACAGAGATGCAGATTGACTGTCTACAAAGACTGTAGGTGAGACTCTTCAGTCAGCTTTTATTTGATGGATTTGAAGCACAAATTTTTTAGTAAGGCCAATTTATTTTTTACATTTAACATTAAATGTTACATTAAAGCAGTCACAGTGTGAGAGGCAGGGTACACCTGGACAGGTCGCCAGGCTGTCGCAGGGCTAACACGGAGAGACAGACAACCATTTACACCTATGGGCACTTTAGAATCACCAATGACCCTAACCCCACTAACTGCATGTCTTTGGACTGTGGGAGTGCCCAGAGACAGCCCACACAGACATGGGGAGAACATGCCGTGTCCACACAGAAAGGTCCTGGTAGTGGATTTGAAACCAGGACCTTCTTGCTGTGAGGCAACAGTGCTAACCACGTACCACTCCACTTTACGTTCATTACCATTTTATTCTTTCAGAATTTAAATATAGATTTGTTGACAAGAGCCAGGATTTTCAGTTGTATATGTAGTCTCCTGACATTGCACAATCATACAAGAAAGACTGATAGTCAGCAGCAGATGAAGCTGAATGTCAGCAGCACTGCAGGAGAAGCAATTATCCTTTAAATGAGGAACAAGGAAACAGACACAGCGAGGTGCTTACAAAGACAAACTAAGCTAAGGTGAGGGAATGAGACAGCACAGCCTCCTGAGCTCAGCTCACACGTGACCACACGTATGTCCCTCTTGAGGGTAACCCTGTGTCCCAAAAATTACATTCATATGATCCTGACATGGCTTTCCGCGGAGGCCTCCATGTGACATGAGTGGGAAAAATATTGTTGAGTTAATAATGCTTTAAAATGAGACAGAGTAAAAAAAGCATGAGATTGTAAAAACTAAATTGCAGCTATGTTTTGGTTAGAAATTAGAAGGTCTATTGACCACACTGAGTGAGCACTGAGGCTGTTACCGTGAAGTAAGGGCACATTTTATTTTATTTAAGTTTTATTTTCATTTTGAGTTGAATTAAAGCGATGTCCTTCAGTGTTCATCATAGGTCAGATAGGGGCATTATTTTGTTTTAACATATGTCATAGCCTGTGCAGTCACAAGTTTCCACATAACAGAGATAGGGTCCGCTGTACAACATAACACTGTGATGGTGATGTAAATGTAATGTTGTGATGTAATCAACCTCACTGATCTGGTCAGCGGTTAAAACTTGGGAGCTTGAGGGTTCTGCGCAGTACCTTAGCTGGTCCCAGGACTGCACTCTTCTGGACAGAGATCCTGGAAGTTGGATCTGGAATCTGCTGGAGCCACTTATCCAGTTGAAACCTGGACACCATTAGATGTTCCAGCAGGACAGTGATCCCAAACACACATCACAGCTGAGTTTAGCTTCTGTGTTGTTTCTGAAGAGTGGTCAAATATCCAGCCAGAATTATGCCAGAAGGTTGTTGATGGCTACCAAAAGTGTTTGGTCAAGTTGCATCTGGCTAAGGGCCATTTAACCAAATATTAGTGGAGGTGTATGTACATATTTGAACCTGTATGTATACAGTTGGCCCTGTGTGCACTCAGTTTTTTTGTTTTAAAGATGTAAATGTAAATGGACTGGTTCTTATACAGTGATGTTCTACTGGAGCACTCAAAGCGCCTATACAACGTGCCTCATTCAGCCATTCACACACATTCATACAAGCACTTCTTTCTACAGCTGAGTGCTTTCTAACATGTCTGTGTAGGTCCTCAGTCGTCCAGCTCATTGTATCTCTGGAGCTTGAAAAAAGGCGACTGGACTTCTTTTGGTTTCTTGAAGACGTTTCTCCGCTCATCTGAAAGGCTTCTTCAGGTCTCAAACCAAAGGTGGAGAGAGCCAGGTATTTAAACCCTAGTGGGCGTGGTCCCCTGGAGGTGGTTATGACCCTCTATTGGTCATGTGCATTATCACATGTGCCAAGGTGTGAAAGGAGGCGTGGGTCATTACAGTCAGTGGTTTCAGGTGAAACCAATTTAGTACTTTGCTCCATTCTATCATGTGATCTATTGAGGTCACTGGAACAAAGGTGTGAATGGGGGTTGAGGCACCTGAGGAGGGCGCTCAGCATTATGTAATCCACATCCTCTGTTCAATGATGGTTGTTCACAGTGGACATAGATGCTTCTTTTACTCTTCTTTCAAACCATCTGTCTTCCCTGTCCAAAATGTGAACATTGGCATCCTCAAAGAGTGACCTTTGACCTTCAGATACTGATGTACAGCTGAGTCTTGTCCTGTCGAGGTGGCTCTTCTATGTTGTCCCATTTGTTTGTGAAGAGGCTGTTTGGTTTCTCCAGTGCAGAGGTCCAAGCACTCTTCACTGCACTGGACAGAGCTCATCAGCTACATTGCTGATCTTGTGTTTGGGGGGTGGGTGGTTTTTGCCTCAGAGTGTGACTAGGTTTCCATCTAACATTTACACTCTGTTGAACACATTGGAGAGCAACTTGGGGTTCAGTATCTTACCCAAGGATACTTTGGCATGCAGACTGGAGCAGCCAGGGATCGAACCACTGACTTTCCAATTAGTAGATGGACAATCACTCCACCCTGGAAAAAGTTCAAAGAAATCATTAAACCCCCCAAATTACTACGGCACTGATGCCCATGATGAGTGTGTGCAAACATCTGACCGCAACTGTATGAATAAAGTACTAAATGTATGTTTGCCATTCAAATCCCAGAGGTAATGGTGCCCTTGGTTAAGCATTAAGTCTTGTGCTTTTACGTATCTGTGGACTTCTTCTGCATTAAACCACAACACCATTCATCTCTTCCTTATCTTAACCAGGAGCTCCCACGCCTGCACAAGTTCATATTGTACTGCAGATTTGAATACTTTGGTGGGAAGGAAATGCATTATCTATGAACATTTTAGAGGCACAGCTCCCGACGGACAGTTTTGGTGGAAACAGGAGAGTTGAGGTGCACATTTAAGTCTGCCGTGATTTGGGCAGCTGTGGTTTTATGTTTTTTTGGATACAATCCGGGTTAGCACCCGAACATCCCTTTCAGACAGCTTCCTGCTCGAGTCCACAGTTAATCCTGTTGGATGTGGTTGGTCCTTCTTGGTGGTATGCTGACATTACCCTGGATACCGTGGCTCTTGATACATCACAAAGACTTGCTGTCTTGGTCACAGATGTGCCAGCAAGACGTGCACCAACAATTTGTCCTCTTTTGAACTCTGGTATGTCACCCATAATGTTGTGTGCATTGCAATATTTTGAGCAAAACTGTGCTCTTACCTGCTAATTGAACCTTCACACTTTGCTCTTACTGGTGCAATGTGCAATTAATGAAGATTGGCCACCAGGCTGGTCCAATTTAGACATGAAACCTCCCACACTAAAATGACTGGTGTTCCAGTTTCATTGTCCAACCCCTGTAATGTTGCCAGTGTTGGTGCCATGGCCAGCAAGGCAGAGGACCTCAATGCAGGACTTATAAGGCAAGGAGCTTAACTTAAAATGAAAGCTTTAATTGCAAAACTTGACTTAGCAAAACATAACATGAACTCAAGGCATAAACATAACCTAGAGCCATGAACATCAAGTATAAAGGCACACAGCAGGGCAAACAAATGGACAACGTGACTCTGACCAAGGGAACATGCAGGCACTAAATACACAAGGTCATCAATGAGGGGAGTGGAAACAGGTGAGGAGCACAGCTAAACGTAATTACACTGACGAGACAAGGGGAAGCAAAACAATGGTAATAAAACAGGAAGTAACCAAACAAGGTATACACAGACTAGACACAGAGGGAGCCTAAACGTGACCAAAACAGAAACCTAAATACAACACTTAGGGAAACACTGCAAAGAGAAACAAAACATGAGACAAGGGACAAACACATGAGAAACAACACAGACACAGGAACACTGACCAAACACAACACAGACTCAACACCGGAGGGATCACACAAACACCTGAACACAGACCACGGGAAAGACAACACGAGGGAAACAGGAACTAACACAGACAGCTAAACAGAAAACAACAACAAACTAAAATCCTAATCCATAACTAAACAACACAACTCCAGAACATAAGGCCCAGGATCATGGCAAATTTAAATATTTCATTTTATTAAAAAAACAAACAAACAAAAAGCTCACGTACTTTACAATAATCAGGGAAGACACACGGATTTATTGCATTTGGGAAGTTGTGCACAATAAAGCAAATATAAAGATGTCTGCAGCACTTAGACCCCATCCTGACATTAATATTTTAGGAGGATAGTTGGTGCCTTAAGCTGTACAGGTATAAGAGCAGGAGTGAAAAATGATACTAAAGATGATACATGACTGACTACCCAATGAACAGTGGGTCCTGGTGAAAATGGAGATGGGTGGAGGAGGAGGCATGATCTGAAAGTGAAAACAGGGGGTCTGATACAGAGACAGTGGTGAGGTAATGCGATGAACTAAGAGCAGGAGAGCAAATTTAATTAGA
>JAMQGT020009270.1:0-2500 GCA_024447675.2 Pterophyllum scalare | reverse complement strand
CGTTTCATAAAACACAAGTTCTGGTTTCAAACACGCAGCTACACTCATCTACAGATCCGTCATCTTAGCCTGACCTGTTAATCAAACAAACCTTCCTGCAGTACTTTGGACCCAAAATGAAAAGATGAAAGACGGTCCTCTAAAATGAATATTGTTGCAACAAAGGAACAAAGGCTTTCAAACAGCTCTCCAAACATGGAGAACTGAAGAGTGAAAAAAGGAACCTGTTCTCCAGCTTAAAGAAAAACCGAGGGCAGACGAAACCTTCCTTGGTTTGCCTACAAAAACCAATCAGTTCACTTAAGTTAATTAATGAGACAAACCTTTCGTACGTATTCACCAAAATAATGTATTTAAAAAAGAAAATCCAAAATAGAGACAGTCCAAACCTCCCAAGCTCGCTCAGCAGCTCCACACACTCACCAGCCACCTTCATGCACTCACACTCATCACATGAGGAGAGCAGAGGAGGTCACGGATGCCTGGAACTTTCTAAAAACTCCTCCAGCTATTGAGATTGAACTCAGCCTCTGAGACCGTTTGCCCTCAGAGCAGCTCTTATTTGTGCAGCTAGAACACCAGCCAGTTTGTGTGTTAAACATCCACCCTCTGAGGTGGAGGCTGAGCTTTGTCGTGTGGATAGATCTCAGCAGGTGATGTCTCTGTTTTCCTTGGTTTCCATCCCAAAGGTCCTCAGCATGTCCCCAGACCTCTGGCTCTCTCTGCCCTCAGTCACCACAGGCAAACTGAAGTGTTTTACACGCTTTGGGCATCAGCAGAATCTCAAGTAGCAATATTTTAAGAAAGAGTTCTGTTAAATAATTTTTTAAAAAGTCTGCTCCTCTGAAAGCTAAGGAAACAGAAGGCTCATTTCTAATTTCCTACTTTTAAGTTGCTTAATTTCATCAGATTGTGTGCTTTAGGGTTTGCATATTTCTGCTTTGAGTTCAGGTTTAAGTGCTTCATCAGGATTCTGCAGACTGAACAGTTTCACGCTGATCTCTCTGTCTGCGAGGCTTTTCTCTCACACTCCAAAGAAATGCCCGTTCGGTTCATCTGCTGTTGGAACTTGGTAGATAGGTGAGAAGCTGAGAGTGGTTGTCTGTCCCTGTAATGGACGTGTACTCCTCCTCTCCCTCAGTGCCAGCTGGGACTGGCTCCAGCCCTCCGGTGACCCTCTGCAGGATTAAGTGGGCATAGTTAATGCACGATGGAGTAATTTGGCTAATTTCTTGGAAGCATGAAGGCTAAAATGTGGCAGATGGTGTGAATTTCAACTAGTCCTTATATCTTAACCTAAAACCTTAATACCAGAACACAGCAGAGCCGCCAGAGTCTGGTGGACGAGGCTGAGGCCTAAAAACTATTTGCCTGCTTTTTCTTAAATTCCAAGGGGACTGTGTTTTGAAGCCAGTGGGCCCTTTTCCCAGAGATCAGTTAGCACGATTGGACAAAAAGAAACATGTCTGCTTTAGGAGGAGGGATCACTCAGTGTGTACTCATCACTTCACTCTGTAGCATGAAACCCATATCCATGAACGTAAAACTGACAACAAAGTCGGGAACCAGCCATCGTGATTCTACTTTAGAAACATGCACTGGCAGAAATGGAGGCTGCAGTGAGTCCGCCTGCTCATCGCTGCCTTTGGTACCAGCATCCCAGCATGCACTCTGATTTAACATCACTCCAGGTTCTTTGTGCTCACATGCTGTCTGTGCAGATGCTTGTGGAGACCCCTCAAACGCTGTAGACCGCACTGCTGTTTCTTTCTCCCTGCACAACAACTTAAACTGGCTGCAGATAGCCTGAATACCTGCAGATACCTGAACAACCTTTGTAACAGCATAACTGTAATGTGAGTGTAGTACAATAACACATTACATTACTGTGTTACTGAAAAATGTAATGTGATTACAGTATGTTACTTTGGAGGGGGGCAGGGACTGTCCCAGTCGCACCTGTGTGGGTTGTACCCGCTTCATTTTTACTAAAAGCGTGTCGGTCAGGGTTCGGACAGGTTCGTGCTTTGGGATCGAATACACAGGAGTCACCTCCCGTCTCACTGAGACCACATCCTGGACACCACCAACTGCTGCACAACATGATCACAGCTTGTTTAAAGGTGAAGGTGAGGGAGTGATGGTGGCAGAAGTCAAAAACTGAGCTCCTAGTCCTGTGTTACATCATTCATTACAACAGTTTTACATTAATTTGAGCAGATGTGTTTTCTGTGGTGGGTTCAGGCACCAGACTCCTTGGTTGGGTTGAGGAGAAGCTCACAGTTTGAGTTCAAATATGTTTCATATTCCTCCAAACCATCAACATGTTTATTAGATCCCATTCCTACTAGACTGTTCAAAGAAGTCTTGTCCAATTATTGATGCCTCAATCTTAAATATGATCAACCTGTCTTTATTAGTTGGCTATGTACCACAGGCTTCAAGGTGGCTGTAATCAAACCACTACTTAAAAAGCCATCACTGACCCAGCTGTCTTAGC
>JAMQGT020009269.1:0-26122 GCA_024447675.2 Pterophyllum scalare | reverse complement strand
GGTGGCTAACTCGTTCGTTGGTCTTGTTAAGAAGAATTAAGGCAGTTCTGAAGGCAAAACGGGGGCAACCTGGTACTAGCAAGGTCTAACTAACCTGGGTGTATGTGTGTACCAGTACCCCAGGTGACATGCATCTAAGCTGCTCTTAATAATTTTGCTATTAACTTACCAATATTGGAACAATAAAAATGTGTTTCTATTAAATGTGGCCTCCTCGCTCACTGCGCTACAGCCGACGCAAAGTGGCGCGCTAGACTGCGCAGCCGCAGCAGAGCAGGCAAGGCGCAAGTAGACGGTCTCCAGCAGCAGCAGCCGCCATGGCAGATGGAAAGCCCAAGGTGAGGATCGGACTTTGTGTGGGTTTTAATTGATTTAAAGTTAAATGTAGACGGGAGACTGATGAAAAGCAGTGCGTACGACCACTGCGAATTGTATGATTCCAAAGACCGCTCCAAATATGCGCCAACGTTGCGGTGTTTGCTAGTGTGCTAGCGTGTGAAATTAGCATAATAAGCTAACGTGTCTAGCAGACTCCATCCCCTGGCGGAATAAAAGAACCCATACTTTCTATCTAGGTATTTTTAATTGACACCTTTTTAAACTCGCTATCAGTATGAGAAATGCACAAATAATTGGTAATAACCTAGTTATCCCATGCCCAGTTAAATTAAGCAACAGTCTGAGAAAAGTGAGCTAACGCTGAGAACGCGGAGCAACATGAAAGGTCCAAAATTAGCTGTTCGAGCAAAAAACCGTTATGTAAAAACGGAGCTAAAATTGTTCTGTTGTCCTCAATCGCCTGGCTAAAGCATTCTTATAGAGATGAGGGTTTTGTTAATCACGCAAGCGGTATAATTTGAATCCTTGCTAGGCCGCTGTGCATCTAAGTTGTAGGCCATTGTTAGTTGACTTGCCTAAAGCTAATGCTAACGTTGAAGTTGTAAGTCCGCTCTTGTTATCGGTACCCACACTAGCTCTCTGCTTTACGCTCATCAGGCATGCAGATCTCTCGGAGGATAGAAATAAGTCCACACACGCATTGTCAGTTGTACTTTTGTTTGACGACAATGATGAGGTGCATATCGATGACATCGCTGGGATACGCAAGACACCTATGGCTGGGAATTTGTAATGGCGGGCGCCCCCTTTTCTTTTATTTGTAATTTAAAGTTATGTGGCTTTCTTCAAACTTTTTTTTATGTTTCAGGAGGGAGTGAAGACGGAGAACAATGAGCACATCAACCTGAAGGTGGCAGGACAGGATGGCTCAGTGGTGCAGTTTAAGATCAAAAGGCACACTCCTCTCAGCAAACTGATGAAAGCTTATTGTGAACGGCAGGTGAGACTGAAACACAGTTTTAACATAATCATCAAGTTTATAACTGGTCATCTAAAATGGGTGATTCCAAAACAGGAGATCAAGAATTTGACATATAAGAATACATGGTTATTGCCAAATCAGAAAACGAGAAACATTGCTTATACTCATGTTATTACGTCTGAACAGTCTTCAGTATATAATACTGTCATGAAACTATGACAAGCTATTGAGAAATATTGATACCCATTAAAGTTGGACATCCAACAAGGAAAATTGCCCTGACTGAGATACAAATGCTTTTAACCAGTATTTTCTTTTTAAGTGGGTTTAATTTACTCAAGCTGTTAACAGCTCAGCTCAGGCTGTTACAAAAAGACTCTTAAAAACCTGCCACTTTCTACCTTAGACATGATAGATGTGCAGCATCAATCTTAAACCTGGCAACATTTCAATTCATGGCCAGTGTTTTAAACCATAGGTCAAAAGGTTGCCTTGTGAAGGTGATTTAAAAATAAAGATTTGTTTTTCTACACAGGGGCTGTCAATGAGGCAAATACGATTTCGATTTGACGGTCAGCCCATCAATGAAACAGACACACCTTCGCAGGTAAGTCTACACACTCTTTCTTGTGCACATTCAAAATCACTTTCTGTTGTCATGTACTAGGTTTGAATAAACCTTGCACCTCACAGATTTGCTTACCTTGGATCTTGTGCATGGTCATTAGTTTACATCTGAAAATTTGATGATGGAAGATATTGAAAGTCATATTAGTTGCTGCATGTAAACTCAGTGTATTATGTATCAGTGCTCACAATCTACAAACCAGTCAGCTATCGTTTGATGTCTCTGTGATTTAGGGGTTCCAGTAAAACCAAGGATTACCAGATAACCAATACAGGCGAAGGCATCGTGTCCCTTGCATCTTTTTTGTTTTTAAGTCTGGCTGTGAATGCATATAAGCTGATAAAGCCAAGTCATTGCCAAACCATAACTGATATACAAGATTGCATTTCAGCTGATGTGTTCCTCTTGCTCTTGACATAAACTGTTTACCTGCCTGGAGTCAAAAGTTGCATACAAGAAAAGCAGAGAGTTTACTTACAACCACAGAGCCATTGTGAACATATCCAATTCTGTGTTGCAGCTGCAGTACCCCCTCTTGTATTCAAAGATTCAAAGCAGGACATTGTTTTACTTTTATGTTTTGAGTAACAAATTAGGTCAAACTCCAAGCAAGAAATCGGGTAAGAATACAGTCATATATTAAGTATTGTTATATGCAGATAACTGCCGTGGACATAAAAATTAAGACAATCCATATTTCCACATATAAATGGATTTTTTTTTGTGTTTCACACAGCTGCTTTACTGAAAGACTCCCAACCATAGACATTATTTAAAAAAAAAATGTAGCACCCAAGTCTTTGTACTCCAAACCAAGGTCAACATACCCCGTATATATTTGTCTGGCTTCACTTACCCTACCATTGTCAGTCAGCCTCAGTGGCCACACAAAAGCTAAATCAACCCAGGGATTCTCAGTCTGTCTCCAAGCATATTCATGTGAAAGGGGTTTCATTGACAGCATATTACAATCATAAACAAGGCCCGCTCTAATGACAGCAGGGCGACTGATTGTACAAAGGAACACATTATGCAGGCTGAAAGCAACAAGGCTGCTGCAGACAAAGCAGCAGCTTGTGTAAGAGGAATGGTGCAGTACAGTAATTTAGTATTAAAATTGCTGTATGGCTATTTGAGCACTGAGAGTGCTTTGGTCAGTATGCTAAAAGAGTCTGCTATATTAAAGTCTGGCCTATTCGAAACAAGGAATAAAAGCTAGAAAAATTCAGACCATGCAAGTTTACAGACTTTTATCACTATTACAGCTTCATCATTAATACACGGGAGAATGCGATGAATTATAATTGTTATTCCATTCAGTTAATGTTTAGATGTGCATATGTTTTAGGATCATATATTAATTCTTATAGAACAATTGTTTTAAACTTGCAGCCAACGGGGGGGGGGGGGGGGCAGGATTTGAGTGTCCGTAGGGATGCTATTTTTCCAGAGACTTGATTGGTCAACAGGCAGTGATTTCATACCTGTTGATCTCTTATTTTGACTATAATCTGCTCCAGAGCAGCAAGAAGTGAAGAGCCTTTATAATACTCAGAATTAACCCTGAAGTTACTGCGAGAAGCCCTAATCCTGCTTCATAGTACAGTACTTCATGGTGTGATCATTAAGTAATAACTTGTCAGTCAAGTCATTTCACATACCAGTGGGTTACATCACGGTGGCTACTGCCACAGCAAGTCTCTGTATTTCCTTACAATATTTAAACCTTTTTTTTTCTTTTCCTTTTTTGCAGCTAGAAATGGAGGATGAAGATACAATTGATGTGTTCCAACAGCAAACTGGAGGCTTTCCTCTTTAAAGACTGTTTCCTATGAACATCCCTACCTCCCCCATTCATCCCTGAACATCTTTGTTATACCCGATCTTCAAATGCTCATGACCAGTGTTGATACCATCCAGTGGAATATTTACACAAAATACTCAAAAGACAGCAGCACATTTGGTGTTGAGTTCACATGTTAACATGTCTGAATTGCACAGCGTAGACAACATGTAGGCTGCAGTCAGTCTAATGTGCCGAAGAAATGGAAAACTGTTTTCTGTTTGTTTGTTTTTTCAGAATTTGGGGGGGGGGAACCTTGGTCCTGTTTTTGCTTTTATACTCACCAAGGCTTTGATTCAGATGGAGGTTTGTCATTGATGTAACCTTGTGTTTTAAATTCACTGACATCTGTTGTTATGAAAATGTATTATTGGAATAAATTGAGTCTTCTTTTTTACAAATTTGATTGTAGGTTTTTGTGTGTGTGTGTGTGTTTTAGCAACATCTGAAAATTTAAAAACATTGTTTGCAGGTTCAGCAGCAGTCACTTAAGCTGGTTTGCTACAATTTTGTAAAGGCTGAAATTCTTAGTCAGTAACTTGTTTCCAGGCTATAAAACACAACAATGACATGTCTTCAAAGTAATTTAGAAAATGATACTTTTCAGACAGCAGTTTGCTGTGTGATTATTACTTGTAGCAGGCAAAGATATTGTATAACTGTGCTGTTGTGAGTGCATTATCTTTTTAAGTTTCATCATTATATAGCCAATAAAATTGAATGTAATTAGCCTCAAACAGTTTTTAAAAATGGTGCAGGTTGTTTAGATAATTGTTTCTTGAACAAGATTATAATAAGATATGAGTTTTAAAAAAAACATATATATATATATATATATACACTGCTCAAAAAATTAAGAACACTTTGAAAACACATCAGATTTCAGGATCATGCTAGATATCTGTACTGACATGGACTGGGAAATGTGTTAGGAATAAAAGGATGTTACATTGTTTGATGGAAATTAAATTGATCAACCTACAGAGGGCTGATCTCAGGCACCCTGAAAAAATAATGAGGCTGGCTAGTCCTTTTAGCCAAAATTTCACTGCGGCAACTCAAAATGGTACTCAGTAGTTTGGCTGGACCCAACATGCTTGTATGCATGGTATCAGTCAATAGTATCAATTCTTTCATCCTTCAGGTACTGCCTGCATGCTCTCATCACATGAGGCTGGGCATTGTTGTGCACCAGGAGGAACCTGTGAGGGGTTTGACAATGGGTCTGAGGGTTTCATCCTGGCAGTCAGGATGCCGTTAGAGGTCTGCGTGTCCCTCCATGGATATGCCATCCATCACTGGCACACCATCAAACTGGTCATGCTCAACAATTTTACAGACAGCATAACGTTCTTCACAGCTTCTCCAGACCCTTTCACATCTGTCACACGTGCTCAGGGTGAACCTGCTCTCATCTGTAAAAAGCACAGGGCACCAGCGGTGGAGCTGCTAATTCTGGCATTCAATGGCAAAGGCCAATCAGGCTCCACTGTACCTGGCAATGAGCACAAGGCCCACTAGAAGACATCGGGCCCTCAGGCCACCCTCATGAAGTCTGTTTCTGATTGTTTGGTGAAATACATTGACACCAGTAGCTTCCTGGAGGTCATTTTGTAGGGCTCTAGCAGTGCTTATCCTGTTCCTCTTTTCACAAAAGAGCAAATATTGGTTTTGCGGATGGGTTAAGGACCTTCTAGAGCCCTGTCCAGCTCTCCTAGAGTAACTGCCTGTCTCCTGGACCCTCCTCCATGCCCTTGAGACTGTGCTGGGAGACACAGAAAACCTGGCAATGGCAGAGCTGGCAAAAGTACATTCATTCTTTACTTTAGTATAAGTACAGATGCTTGTGTTAAAAAATACTCTGGCAAAAACCAAAGTACTGATTCAACTTCTTTACTCAAGTAAAAGTGAAAAAGTACAGATTCTAAAAAAAGTAGCTTTTTTGTGCATAGCTAACTAAACCTCATGCTATATTAATAGAATAATAAAATAATATTATTACATGGGAATACAAATGTTTTCCTTTTTTTCTTTCTTTTTACTTTGCCTCCACACCTAAACAGAAAAGTGAGTATCGTCATGGGTTAATGTGGGATTCAGCAGGTGGGGGAACTCTAAGATAGTGACTCAGTGTGGGGGAAAATGTTCAGAACACAGTCATTTCTATTGTGAGCTCCATTGGTTTTTGTTTTGTTTTTTTGTACAGGCTGTGATCATCTGATATGGGCTGCTGCTGCTCTGAGGTTTACTGCTCTTTGTAGAGTTACACAACTGAATTCAACAAGATGTAAGAAGATGTTTCACAAGCTGTCATGGATGATTTCCATCCGCTATACTGACAGTTTACTGTTTATACTGTCTTTATACTATATAGTATGCAGTTGGTATAAAGGTTGACTTCAGTGAATGAATCTAAACATCATCAGCTTAAATTCTAATTCATCTCTGCTGCACTTGATGTAATCTAAGGCTGACAATCAGTCCAACAGTGCTTTGCTGTAAATTCACCACAGTACGACAAGCCAACTGATGAGTATTTCCATACAGCAGCTGGACCTTTAGCTAGCAGACACAATGTGTGACAAACTGCAAATTTGCTGATATTTCTTGAGTAGTTGGGAAAGTTACATTTGAAATGACCTGCCACTTAAAAAAGCATTGCACCCTTTATGCTTGCTTCTCTTCTGTAGCATTAGCTAGATGCTGAAGTACCACAGACATCTGCAGCACAAACACTGTTCCAGATCATTCTGGTCCAGTTTAACCCCTGAGTACAGCACTTTAAATGATGCATAAATTACAGGTTTTTGCCTGGTTCATCTCTTTGTATGCGATAAGCCCAGTGATGGATACACCAACAGTATTGTCATGTTATCGTTCCCATCATTGCGGCTCAAATTGGTTTGATGTTTGAAAGTGTGCAGTAATGTGAAATAAAACTAAACCTAAAGCAACAAGCCTGTTTTGAAAATGTAAAGAGTAGAAAGTAAAGCTATTTGTGTTAAAATGTAGCACATAAAAGTAAGAAGTTGTTTTACTTAAATTCTACTGAAGTACAGTAACAAAATATTTGTAGTTTGTTACTTCCCACCTCTGGCTAATGGCACGTATTGATGTGCCATGCTGGAGGAGTTGGACTACCTATGCAACCTCTGTAGGGTCCAGGTAGTGAAAAAATGTCAGTGTCTTCCACCTCTAAAACCATTTATGTTTGGGGGATTGTCTCATTGTTTCCCCTCTAGTGCACCTGTTATTAATTTAATTAACACCAAAGCAACTGAAGCTGATTAACAACCTCCTCTGCTACTTAACTGACCAGATCATCATCCCAGAAATTTAACTGACCTGATGTTATACCCTGAATAAGAAATGTTCCTTTATTTATTTATTTAGAGCAGATGTGTGTGTTACATGCATTTGTGGTCAGAGGTTTACACAGCATGCATCTTTAATGTCAACAATAGCCCAGAGTAAATTTAAGACATCTTTTGTAAGAGCTGTTTTTAAATCATGTTGATGTTTAAATCATTTGTCTTTTTGTGTGTGTGTATGGTGCATAAATGGGAAAAAATACTCTCAGAACACTGAATAGGAGAAGCCGATTAAACAGGCAGTACCTTGTGTCACTTTTACCTCCTGTCATGTTTCATTTCCTCTTTTAGTGACATTTGTTTGTTGTGACATTTGATTATTGTTGTACATTTAGAGAAGATGTACGCTTGTGGTCAGAAATTTACATATGCCCATCATGAGCATGAATGTCATGGTATTTTGGGGCTTTTAATAATTTCTTTAAACTGTTTTCTGTCAACGGTGGAATTATTGTACATCATACATTTTTATGACTTAAACAAAACAAGAATTGACTTCAAAATTTTGAATTTATTTGAGATTTTCTCTAATCTACACAGGGTCAGAAATTACACATGCACATCATACATAAGCAGAGAAAAACCGGAAATGTGAAATTTGACTTCAAATTTAATTCAAACTTAAACGTGTCACTTCTATTCAAGTACGAATCGCAAAGAACAACTCCTCAGCTGCGAAATTTGCATTCCTGAGCAATAATATACAGTTTCTAATGACTTGATCTCACCGCAGAACTGCAGCCTTTGTTT
The DNA here is from genome assembly GCA_024447675.2 of Pterophyllum scalare. Taxonomy (NCBI): domain Eukaryota; kingdom Metazoa; phylum Chordata; class Actinopteri; order Cichliformes; family Cichlidae; genus Pterophyllum; species Pterophyllum scalare. The sequence continues at coordinate 18,209 of JAMQGT020009269.1, read as the reverse complement.
TTCCACGTTTGTCTCTTTTGTTTTGAAACCGTAGCCGGAAGTGAGTTGTCTTCCCTCGTTTAGTTCGATACTGGTCCACTCAGACTGGAGGCAGGTTGACTGGGTCTCATCAGCTAGGGTGGATAGTGATGAGGTGGTGAAATACTGCTAATGAGGGTGTAGTTTGTTTGTATACCGATAGACCTATAAATACTGTACGACATTTTGTGAAAAAAATGACGACTACTACGACATTTCAAGGGATGGAGCCCGGTGCTAAAAGCAGTTCCAGGTAAAAGGCGTCGTTCAGAGCGTTTCTTATCTGTTAGCCAGCCACCATGAAGCCAACAAGTCCAGCATCTTCTGACTTTACCCCAACGCGGCACACAGGTTAACGGAGACAAATATACGACTGTTTTACTGTGGCCCCTTCCTATAACTCTTACTAAAGTGCCTTTAAATAGTCTGAAACTAAAGGCGTCGACGATACAAGTGTAAAGCTTGGTACCACGCCTTCCTGAATCAACCATTCGCGTTTGAACGTTAGCTAGCAAGACAGCACGCCTGTACCGCTGGCTTTTGTGGAGAGAGGATGCTTAGCGAGCTGACACAGACTAGGCGGCTCAGTAGCCGTGCTTCTGAGGCCTTTCATACCTTCGTGTGTTTGTAATGCATTTCCTTCTTGAGTATTTTGTGGATATTGTTTTGAAAATACAGTGGAGTAAATATCTGTCCCTTGAGCTGGGTGGGGTTCCCGCAGATTTCTAATCAGTAATCGAAATGATGTCTGAGGTGCAAAAAGACATATGGTCTGATTGAGGCGAGGGCCATGCTACTGCTGGCCACACCTGACGTTATAGAGACTATACACTGAATTTCATGTTTGTTGTATTAATTTATTAGATGCAGTGAAGAAGATCCAGGCAGTGAAAAAAATAGATAATTAGCACTATTTAAACGAAGGAGTTTTAGAAAGTTATGTGGTGAGTGTATTAAATTCCTTAACTGCACCATAATTACCGTGTAATTAGATAAAAACATGTTTTTACATCAGTAAAACACTGTAAAAACACTATCCATTGTTATCTTTAGGTTTTTGGAAATGTATACAAAAATAACATTGATAGAGTAGTGCATTCATATATATACTATGCAGTATAGAACATTAAGTATCCCAAACTGTATATGCTCAGTTACCGGTATAAGGCATATCTGTTGAACTGTAATATATTACAATTGAGCAGGCCTTTGTTGATCAAAAAGGATCAGACAATATATGAAAAACAGCCATTTGTAGCTTCAGTTGACCAACAAGGCCCAAACTGTTCATGCAGTATAGCAACAGTAGCGCAAATAATAATAAGCATTGCATGGATGCTGGCATATTACATTTTGTAGCTGTTATTGCATTTCGCCATGAATCTTATCTTTCTTTACCACTTGAATCTGGCAGATGTATTGTAACCACTTTGGAGAGTGAAATAAATCTGTGTGATAGATTCATTAGCACGGTAATTATAGTTTTATACTTTTACTTTTATTTTATGTTTACTCTTGTGTTTCATTTTGAATTTTTATTTTTGGTTTAATGTAGTTTCAATTAGTTTCTCAATGAGTTTGCTCATTTTGGTTTAGTTACTAGTTTTGTTTTTATTAGTTTATTAGTTTCAGTATTACTAGTGTCGCAGCAGGAAGAAGCTCCGCATTTTTGATGTGGCAGATATCCGCTGACTGCCCTTCCTGACACAGTCCCGAGAGATCTTTTCTTCCTGGATTGAACCTGTGATCTTCCTTTGAAACCACTACACTTTTTCGTTTCAGTATTATTATTATTATGTTTTTCTATTATTATTATTATTATTATTATGTGGTTTTTACATTTATAGAAATATTGGTAGAAAGGTGAGAAGAAACTCCAAAAATCTCTCTCTTTCCAGGGTTTTGCGCCCTCCCGGTGGTGGCTCCAATATTTCACTTGGTGCAGATGAGGAGAAGCCGCCTGCCCGGAAAAACAAGATGGCCTCCAGTGTTTTTGCTGAGCCAGAGGACCCATATGCTAATCGAAGGAACAACCCACCAGGTAAAATCTGCATCACCTTTGAACACGTGTTGCTCCTGTCAGAAAGCTAATAGTTCAGTTTGTCATGCCCATCTTATTTAGAACAGTTCCCACAGTTGTTAGAAAACCAGTGATAACAAGAAACAAGTTTACATATTTTGTTTCTGGTGTTTTGAAGATGGTGCAAAATAAACAAACGTTACTAAAAGAGGAAATGAAGCATGACAGGATGTAAACATGATGCTAGGTATCTGCTTCTGCTATTCCAGGAGTTCTGAGATAATTTTTTTTCCCAGCAATGCACACACTCAAAAAGACAAACATCAGCATGATTTAAAAACATCTCTTCTAGATCATCCACATCTTTATGTCCATTATTGTAAATGTAAATGTTATTAAGAAATAATCAGACCAAAGAGGATATTCTAGGAATACTATTGAATGTTTAGTTTCTATGCCATATGTCAGACTAGATCTAAAGCAGTGGGTAGGCTCATTTACATTTTGAGAGAATCAAATTGACAATAATAGATTAAATGCAGTGTTGAGGCTGTCATTTTCAGCATCTACATGGATGTTAAAGTTACCCACCATAATTATTTTATCTGAACAGAGCACTAAATCAGATAAAAACTCTGTCTGGGTCTTTGGTTGATTAATAAGCTAGAGTGGAAGGGAATGCTACTCCTCCTCCTCCTTGGCCTGTTCTTCAAGGATTCTGACAGTTAGTGTGACTCAGGGTTGTTGATCCATTTAAACTAACCACGTTTTTGTAAGGCAGAATAAATCAGTATGTTGATCAGTTATTAAATCATTTACTAACAGGGACGTAGAAGAGAGAGACCTAATGTTTAATAATCTAAATTTAATTGTTTTATAGCTTTTGTTTTGGCATAAAAAAATAATCCAAATTTTCTTTGTGACAGAGCTTTTCTTGACAGGCTGAAGGCCATGGGATGTTTCCAGGTCATATTTTAAGCATTATTGTCTTTGCCATAAAAAGGGCTCTCCAACACTGACCATCTATTGCAAATTTACAGGGCTTAGGGTCTGTAGTGACACTATACAATAACGCTTTTTAATGTCTGATTTTATAAAGAGATATCACTAGTAAATTTAACCATGTATCATTTAGGGAAATGTCCACTTAACTGAAAACCTTTTGGCAGCTTTAAACTGTCAAGCTATTAAAGGAGTGGCATGAAGTATCATGCGACGCAATTGTGTGTCATTGGATGTGAATAACTGCGTGACAACATCAAGTCTAAAACAGATCTGACCGAGAAAGCAGTTGTTTTCTGAAAAGCCTTTATCAGGAAGTCCTCAGTGTCTATTAAAATATGGGGAATTTGCTCAACAATAATAAGCAGGATAGTATCAATAGTTTTTGGGCTTCTGGGTCACACAGTACAGACTTGAGTAACACTGTGGCACCTACAAGATATTGGAAAAGTCTTTATGTTCCAGACTGAAAGAACAGCAAAAAGGCTGTCATGTAGTTCCTTCTTCCGTTTTTACTTCTCATATTCAGTGGTTAGGAGAAAAAAAAAAACAGCCTTTTGTTCTGAAGTTTTAAGATAGATTTAATTCACTCAAGCCAAATTTTTCAATTCCTACTTTTACTTCCCCCTGTTTCAGAATTTTGAGAAGTGAGGAACATTTTGAACTTTGATTTAGCAGGGTAAGGCCTTCTTTGAATTAACAGTTTTTTATGATTCCGCTTCCTCTCAGTCACTGAGCAATTTGTTTGTTTGTTTTTTCTCACTGACCTAACCTGACCTGTAACTGGCAGCATATTTGTCAGAGCAATAGTATGAGATTTATATGGATTTACAGGAACATGTGGACTGGTATGTTATCTCATTACATTTTTCTGAAACACAGTAATGTAACATTATTGTACTAAATTCAGTAATCACATTACAGTAATTACTAATCAAACAATTATCTAATGCACTTGGATAACATGTTTTTTTTTTTAATTATTTGAACAAAGTTGGGAAAAAAAATCAAACCTGCATTTGCACATGCACTTGCTACAATCAGCTGAATCCAGTTGGTGTGCAGGGAAAGGGTAAAAGGTTTTGAGGAGTGGAAGGAGTGGGGAAAATAATTATTTGCTTTCTTACAAAGAAATGAAATTAACACTATACCAAAAATTCAGAAAAATTACATAAAAATTACAACTTAGTACTCGGTGGAGAAACCCTTGATTGGCAAGCACAGCAGGAACATGTTTCTTGTAGTTTGCCACAGGTTTTCCACACATCTCAGGAGGAATTTTGGCCCACTCCTCCTTACAGAAACCACCTAAAGCCTTTAGGTGTGGGAGTGTTCTTTGGGTCATACTCAGCATTTCTCTTTCTCTGGTTTCATGTAACCACTGCACTTTCTCCCAAGGCTACTTTGAATCATTTAGATTACCACTAGAAAACTTAAGATAGGCCTGTACATGTGCCTTCTCGAACAGGCGAACATTGCAAGCGCATCCTGTTTTACCAGTGGTGTTCTTGGTGATTGTGGTCCCAACTGCCTTCAGATCATTAACAAGCTCCCCCATGTAGTTTTGGGCTGATTTACACAGGGCTACAAGTCACACAGGCTCAGTAAAATTGTATAATAGAAGTTTGGACAACCATTGTCTGTTCTGATGAGTCTTGATTTCTGCTGCAGCATTTGGATGCTAGGGCCTCATGCAAGGGTGTAACTTTGGGTCCAACATTGGGGGGGGGGGTTTAAGCCTATTTATTTATTTATTAAATCATGTACTTTTTTAAAAGGATTCAGGAGATTTTGGCTTAACCGTATTAGAAATGCTTTTACTGTGTATTTATTTAACTTTCTTTGTACTTACTCTGCACCTTCAACAATTAAGGAAAGGCTTACAGTTTTCACATTTCTTCCAACAGTAACAAATATTTTGCACTTTTAGAATCTGTTATAAGACACACCTCAATTCATGAACCTGTTTTGTTTTACTCCCAATTTTGCAGCCCCTCATTCCACTTTTAAATAAACTGTTTTAATTTGGCCTGCCAAATATAATAAATACAATATTTTATGACAGTCTGTTCCCCACTGAGCTTGTGAGAGTTTAATGCAATCTTTACTACTAAACACGTTCTGTAGAGAAAAAAGTTTTAACTTGATGTGTTTAAAATATAACAAGTCTCATCCTGGACCTTTCTGGGACTCTCATCTTCAGTCCTGTTATCAGTATTAAGATTAGTTATTAATAACTAAATACATAAAATGTTATGTGTATTCACTTGAGTAAAACTATATACTTGTTTAATGAGTTTAGATTATTACATGTTACAGGTATTGTACTGTGCCACATGCGTGCAAATACCCACTTCTATCTTCTTTTTCTTTTGACTCATTGTCGGATTATGAGGAGCAGGGAGTAGCAGGTCTAACGGAGCTAGCTAAAATACCTGAACCGGTATTCATAGTGTGTCTGATACACAGCGGTATAATTATTAAATCATCAGCTAAAAATACATATACATGTACCTCATTTTGATTTTTCTGCTTTTTACAAGGGGGTGTTGTTGACCAACAATGAAAAACTGTTGGTTGTCCACTTTTTGGTGCTCTTTTCCTTTTACCAAATTACACCCACTCCCCAGCAGCTGCTTCCACAAGCAAACACTGAACACCTCCACTTGGTAGAGAGAGCGAGTTGGGTGATGCCAAGTATTTGTGGGGGGAGGGGGTGTTTACAGTACCAAATCATTAAACATGCTAGTATTTTACCCAAAATTGATAATGAACAAATAAAATTAACATGTTATTCATGTTAGATGTTTTTTGTAATTTGCAGCCCCTCCCCTTTCTGCAAATTACACCTTGGCCTCATGATTCAGGCTGGTGGTGGTGGTGGTGGAGGAACAAAGTGGGGGATATTTTCATAGTACGCTTTGGGCTCCTTAGAACCAGTTGAGCATTGTTTAAATTCCACAGAGTACTTTTGCTGCCCATGCCCATGTCAGATGACGCGCTCAAGTTCAAATCATCTTGAACAATGTTCATTGTACTCAGAAGACCTGAACAGTCACTGGATCACCACAGAGCTCCTTTAGAATGTGCTTGAACATGCATGCATCAGGGGCATGCATCTGACAAATTTGCAGGAATTGCATGTTGTCAGATCATGGGGACTGTTTCCAGCACCTTGTTGAATCTGACGTGAATAATGAAAATAGTTCTGAAGGCAAAAAGGGGGACAGACATGGTACGAGCAAATTTGTATCTAAAAATGTGGGTGGTGAGTGTATTTTCACACATAAGATATTCTAACCATAAGTATACAAACTACAGCTGTGTTATTTAAAATAAAATGTGAAGTGTTTAATTGTAATTATGTGTATGTAATAGTTTGAATATTTTAAAATGAAAATAAAATTTTTAATAATAGTGCTTGAGTCAGTGTACTAATTTAGGGTCTATCGACATTGAAAGCTATAACAAAGTGCGTGCAAGCCAGATGTTCTTATTGGCACATACAAGTCCCCAAACTTTGGACTCACTTACATAGACAAACAGCACCTGCATTTTATCCATCCCATATTTTGGGAAATTATTTTGTTACAGCACTTGAAATAATAAAAAATTTAAAAATCAACAAAGCAAAAAATAATTTTAATGGCAATAAAATGTTAAAATGCAAGTGCAGATGACTCTGCTAGACAGCTGTATGATATTACAAAGAGTTATTGAATGAGGCATGAAAAGATTTTCCTGTTTTTGTCCTTCTGGCAACAGAGCTCAGTGAGTCTGTTTAGGAAAAAGTGCTCTGCTGACTGACCAATTAAGTGGTGCACAGGGTGATCAAATTTGTCTATGATGGCTAAGTTTGTTCGGTGACTTCATTTCCACCACAAGTGTCCAGGTTGTAACTGGTCACAGAGCTGGCCTTTTTTTAATTTTTATTTTATAAGGGCTGTGGTGTTAGCAGCATCTACAGGCATTCATTCAACTAAAACACTCAGATGATCCTTCAGAATATGTTCAAAAATATGAAAAACAAAAACAAAACGGAAAGCTTGCGCCCTAACAGTTAAATGTACAGGAATCAGCCAAATAAACACACACACAAAAGTAAAAGGTTCAGTGAACCAAACAGGTTCATGTGATGCAGCTGTAATGTCACATGCCAGATTCAGTTGGTTTGGATTTGGAGAAGAGAAACATTTGTTCCATGAGGAGAGCAAATTGTGAACTTTATAAAAATGCTCGAAGCATTCTCCTTTGTCAACGTACTGATTCTTCTAGTGTGTTGAAACTTTTGGGGCTCATGATTACCCCCACTCATGTGCTGATAGTATTTCTGCGTTTCTGAAGAGCTGATTATTTATTTAGAAACTGACAAGACACATGCCTTGCTATAAAGCTTATGAATAAGGGTACTGAGAATGAAGCTGAAACCCCCTGGAAGCCAAAAGGAAATGGCCTACACAGGGAAAGTAGCCTACGCAGCAGAGGACTGCACATACAAATTAACGCCAGTATGAAAAGAATTGTTATACTGACATTTCGTGTGAACACATATTTTCAGAAATTTCCCCAGAGCGTAATAGAAAATGAGAAGGTCATTTGTAGGAGTCTGGTCAAACTGCAGCTGTTTGAGTGAATTCTGTCATGAGATTGTTATTTCCTTCAGTCATGATTTGCAATTTTCGAGAGATTGAAAAAAACAGACTGGACTTCTTCAGAGAAATTTAAATAAGTCCATTGGCCCTTCTCAAGCTCCTGAGACCACCATAAGCTAGATGACAGAGAATCTCCACAGACATCATTTGCGATGTAAAAAATATTTCAAGAAATGTTGTAAATGGTTTCAGTCTGTTTGACCGCAAATAGATAATAGAAAACTCTCCAGATTTCTTCAATTATCATTTATCTGCTTGTAATTAGAGTCATTTTGTTTGTATTTGCATTTAATTTGGTTGCATACTGTTGCTCAGTAAGTTGACATACAGGTGTTTCTGCCACTGGTGGATCTTTCAAACACACCACTTGAGACATGCTAGCAGTGGCAAGGGATGGCCCTGTTTGTCTGTCAGTCTGTCCGGCTCTGCGGTCCTTACTGAAATAGCTCAACATACGCATTTAATAAATGTTATTTTGTGTTGGACTGGACAGTCCTGTCTGGCTTTCCCATTTACTGTTTCGTTCCTCTTCCAGGTGGGAAACCAACGGGAGTGCTGTGTGGTGAGCCATCAGCCCCCCTGAGGAGAGGAGGAAACCATTCCACCAGTCATTCTGGAGACCTCACCACCATAGTAAGACAAAGCCTCAGATCATGAGTTCTGCAAATAAAAGAAGTGAAACTTAAGGCCAAACAAACAGCAGGAAACGACTCAAGTCTAAACTATTTAAAGCATTGGTGTTTTCATCTTCTTCCATTACATCTCCTTACATTACCAAATGACATGTAGGAATTAACTAGTGCTTTTAATTGTTCTGTGAACGTGCATTTTTCCATCAAGACTGATTAAGTTGTACAAAATTCCTTTATGAATGCTGTCAAACACCAATCATTTCTTTTCTGCTTATCTTGATTAGGATGGAGAAATCTCTGTACGTGAAAATGGTAAGCGCCTGTTTCTAGACCACATCATCTTTACAGTACTTTGAATCTTCCCAATACCCTACTTGTTGCTACATTTAGCCAAGTCACTTTTGACATTATGTTTATAACACATGAACAGAAAGGAGAGGAAAAGAAACTCTGTCAGATATATTTTCACATGAAATAAAGGACAGAACAGTACCATTTATATTTATTTAGTTTGGTTTTGTTTTGCACCGATATTTTCGCCTGTGCTAGAGACACCCCCACAGAGCCCTGGCCCAGCAGTGAATAAACAAAAAAGTAAAGATTGAAGGTCTGCTTGAACTTAAAATTGCATAAGTAGCAACAGTTTAGCAAATGAAACAGTTTTTTGAATGTCTTCAGACTTTTTTAAAATCACACTCTGTTTTAATAAGTGCCTAATTCTTATAGTTACTTACCACTAATTAAATATTCACTTATTCTTTGACTTCAGTGATACCAAATATGAGGATAAAAGTATGTGCAAAGATAAACCTGAAGCTTTATGGCTATTTGTATTAGGGCTGCAACTGTAGATTATTTTAGTAATCGAGAATTCTATGGATTATTCCATCGATTAATTGAGTAATCGGATAAGAAATACTTTTGTCTTATTAACAGTTCATCTGCATATTTTAACTTCCGTAGCTTAAGTGCAGATGTTTCGCTGTGTGAAACAAACAGCGGTGGATGGAGCAGCTGTAACGTTCTCTTTTCTTTCACTTGTTGATCAGGTGGTTGATGAAGGGCTCCTCCAGCTTTTTCCCGGTAAAGGTTTAATGGTGGTTAAAGGAAAAAGCGTTGCTGCTTTGGACGATAGAAAAACATTTCCTTTCACTCCACTTGAGCTCACCGTCTCTATAATGGCTCCGCCTCTTGCCACGTGTGTGCAGACAGACTGCACGTAAAACAGCTGCTGCTGTTATCAGTGTTTTTGTTGAAAAACTGGGGGCTGCATGAGCTTAATATTGTAGCTCTTTGTCTTCGCACATGTCCTCCTAAATATGTTTCTATTGCAAGTCTGTTTTTAGTCGCTAATCAAGGATTAAAGCATAAATAATATTTTGATGGAGCCCCTTGTACCAAACGGGTGGCCGGGGGTTTTCCCGTCGTTACTAACCAATCGATGGTGCTAATGGCGGTGCCTGCCAACAGCTGAAATTCTCAGCCCAGCGGGCACAACAGGTACCCACATCCTGGGGAAAGCAGCAACGTCCAGCTGGGAGTTGAAGGGAGGGGTAACCCCACCCTTCACAATCATGTACACACGAACACACACACACACACACACACCACAGCCAACCCAGCCCACGAACCACCAGCTGACCCCCCACCCCCACAGAATATCTTGACAGGGATGACATGTCTGTATTCTTGCCTCATCTACCAAAAAAAAGTCCAAATGAAGGCTGGAGATCTTTGATAACATATTTTAATGTGATTTTTCAGCTCAAATTAGATTGTATTCACCTACATCATATTAGCTGTATATACACTGTGGTAGTACATACAGGGCTATGAAAAAGTATTTACCTCATCACAGACACGTGTGCACACATGTGACTGTAGAAAGGAGTGGAGGCGTGAAAAAATATGTCAGTGATGAGCCACTCGGGTTGTTTTTTTTCCATATGACGGAAATCTGTAGCAGTGATGGAGAACTTTAATGCTGCTAATGTGGGTGAAATGTTCCACGGCAGAGTTTAAATGAGTTTAAAGAGTTTTGAATTATCTGTAGCTGTAATTGGTCTGTAATCTGAAAGCCACAGGAAACACCCAAATCCAACATTATTATGAGTTTGCTTAGAGATTAATCATGATAAACTCTGCCCACTTAAGAAGGGTGTGCTCTCAACATGAAGTCACTCAGGACGTGTCCTCATTTGTAAATTGTGTTTTAATGTCTGTGCTCAGAAATCTGTGCTGCTGAGCCTGAAGTAGTTCCAGAGCAGCAAGAGGAGGTCCCTCATGCTGAGGAGCCCACTGCAGGACTACCATCTGGCCGTCGAAATCCCCCCGGCGGCAAGTCCAGCCTGATCCTTGGTTGAAAGCCACTCAACTACCCCTCCTTACCTCCACTCATCTTTGAACATCTTTTTATTTTAAGCAAGAATCCCCCGCTCATTTGTCTGTACCGCAGGAATCCTCTGATGTCCAGCAGACACCGGTCTCCTCCACACCCCCAAGTGCATTGTTTTGATACCTCTTTTTTGAAAACTGTTTTGTACTGTTTTTATTGTTTGTTTATTTTGACAGAAGCACTTTATGTATTTCTATGTATATGGTTCAAAGTCTGCCTTTACCTCTGAAATGCATTAGACCTGCCAGGTAGGGTATAAGGCTCACATTTCTCACATCAACTAATGGCAAATCTCCCCAAATTTTAATGCAACAGCACAAGCTGTGAATGAATATACAAACATTTTGTAGAATACAAGCAAAAGAAAAAGCTTTTGCACTGTGTTCATTTTTGGCCCCATCTTGCATGCATGTCTGGCCTGTAATGTATGAATGTGAGAAGAAACATAACTGTGAAGATTTTTTTTTTTTTAATTTAACCTGTTTAATACTTGTTTTTTGTGAACCAATTCTTGTACTGTTGTTGCATGAAGTTGGACTCTTTCTACTGATTATAGTATTATCCACACAGGATCCTCATAAATTACTGTAATTTTTTGATCCAAAAGAGGCAGACATATGTCTTCAGTTGAGTACTTTAGGTCCCATGTCAGGTAAAAAAAAAAAAAAAAAAGTTGGAACAAGCCTTTTTTGCTATTGTCTCTAACCTTCTTGTAACCCCAGTGCCAGTTTTAAGTGCCCCATGTTTTTATAGGTAAAATTTACTCAAAATTTTACTCTAAAGTGCGCCTGTTTGTGTGTTAGGCTACAACATCAAACAAGGTTGGGTTTCTTGATTGCAACCTGCCAGTATCACAGATGGATGTTTTCCGACTGCATTTGCATTGAAAATCAGTGGATTATTTATGGTCCTCACTGCTGTGTTCCTGGTAAACCCATCCTAGATTTGACAAGTGACCTTATGACAACCCAGCCTTCTTTTCACTGTTCTCCCCCGTTTTATACATTAGTCACTATTCTTGCTCACTGGAAATCTAGAACAATCTTTCTGTAACTTTCACGTGGCATCATTCCAACCAAAATTTTTACCTGCTTCTGTCCTCTTGAGTCACGTGCATGGGAGCAGTCATGCTGTGTCTACAACCTGTCATGCAAGAAAAGCTACATTTCAGGTTTACATTATTTAGTGTGGTGTCTTTTTTGTTTTTTTAATGTTTATTATGATGCAGCAAATGTGTTGGCATCATATACCATTTCCTGTTGCTGGATGTAAGTTACTGCTGAAATTTTAAAATCAATAAATGGCACAAGTGGACATTACCATTAAATCAGTTTTGACCATGGGTTGTATTTGCAGTGGGTATTATTTCATTTTACTTGAAAGAAAGAAAAAAAAGAAAAATACTTTCAGATGGAATCCACTAATTTGATGGGTTCTGTGGAAATGTCTGTTATTCTGTCCCTGACCTTTACAGAAATATTAAACTTGAAAAACAATTTGTTTCTGTTAAAAGAAAACTATTTGAACAGTTGCACCTTGAGCCATCAATTTGACAATACAGTAGAAATCGCGTAAGTCGGATTCAAATGCCCCATGGGATTTTATCCGACTTGTAAAAAATCCGTCATATTTGTAAATCGGATAAAATCCAATTCTTCAAAATATCAGACAGAGTTTGGGGTCTCATCGAATTTTGTGGCAATGGCTTTCTGCTTCATCCCTGCATTTGCTTCTGCAAATTTTATAATCTCATATTTTTGCTTGTAAATTTGAGTTTGTAGCTTAGTCCTGCGCTTGTCGTGATTGTCTCCGGTGAAATTGACTGATCCGCCCAATGCAGCCAATCCAGACATCACGTGACTGTATAGACACTCGCAATCTCCATGCATTGTTAGTGTGTGCAGTTGTGCATGAGCTAGCGGATGCATGGAGTTTGCGTAAATCGTAGATACTGGAATTGGGCCTGGCGGGAGCTGAGGCTTTAGCGCTAAACTCATCCAACTTATGCATCACATTAAATTAGCATTGCATTACAATGGGACCAGATTTTTCATCCGAGGTAGGCGAAAATTCGACTTGCATGATCCGATTTAGGTGGTGATTTTTTTATTGGAATTAACGTTAGAAAAAATCAAGACCCAGAAGCCGCCCTAGAGTGAAAATCTGATTTGTGCAACTTCGACTTAGTCGATTTCTGCTGTAGTTTTTTTAAATCAGTTGTATAGAATTCCTAGCACCACCAGGGTGCTCATCCCCGCAGTCAAGTATAGAAGCCAAACACTGTTTGCCTTATGTTGTTGTTTTAAATCTGATCTAATGAACAAACAAACACCAATGGCAGTCAAGACTAGCACAGACAGATGAGCACACTCTAATTACAGGCAAAGTGCTGACCATTGTTGGGCCTGGATGAGGGAAAGCAGAGGGACGAGGTGGCTGTCAGCTGGAGCATTTGAGGTAGCGTTCTTTCAATTATTACATTGTTTCTCTTGTGAAATCTCCAATAAGTTTGATGTGTCACATGACCCTCTTCCCATTGAAAAAACAAAAGTTGGATCCAAAATGGCCGACTTCAAAATGGCCACCATGGTCACCACCCATCTTGAAAAGTTTCCCCCCTCCCATATACTAATGTGCCACAAACAGGAAGTTAATATCACCAACCATTCCCATTTTATTAAGGTGTATCCATATAAATGGCCCAGCCATGTGCAACTGGTGTTATTGTGTAAGAAAAGTCATGGTAACATCACTCGACTTACATTTCCAACCCATATTTCCTGAAGCTCTATGATGAACTGATCATGGAAATCTCTTTATCAGAACCTTTCTCTTTTATCTCATAGAAGTTAGGGATGTTAGGGAATTGTAAAACAACAACAACAGAAAATACAAATGGATTTAAAAACATAATTTTGTGAGTACAATATGACTAACATTATGTGGTTTATGTTGTAGCCATTTTGTAAAAGGCATTTTTCATGAGGCTTGTGACAGTAAGGTAACACCAGTGTCAAGATCATTAAGCTGATCATTAGCTCATTAAGCTATTTTTCATAAATTTCAACAATTATACAATAAAGGCATCTTACCAAAATCCACGAATTGGACGTTTTTCTGTTGAGTGACCCTGACCCAGTGCTGATACCTCATGTAAACTTCGGATACCTGAAAATGGTTTTCTGATTTTATTTTATGTTTTTAATTCCCTTTGAAAAATGAGTACACAAGGCAGAAACGTCAGCTGTAGTATGCAAATTTCTCCACATAACGATGATCTATAGACAAACAAATTTATTTCAGGTGTCTTTAAATTTTGTTCCTCCATTTTGTTGCTCTTTAGCGCTGCCATAAAACGTAAGGGGGGGGGGAGGTCAGGATAATTAAGCGGCTGTGAGCGGCGGCCGGGTGGACCACGGCTCATCTGATCTCGGTTACAGTTCGGTGCTTGCTGCTTCTAATGACAGTGAGAAAAACGAGCCGGGGTAAGATGTGCTTTATAGCGAATTAATTCTGCCACCACCCCCGTTGTACGCTATGGTTTTTTTAACCGCTGGGAGGGTTTGTCTGACACAAGCTGACTCAAAATGAAAGTGAAAGTTCAAAAAAAAGGTCCGCAGTTAACGCCGCTCGATTCAGTCGCGAAGAGGCACAACTGCGGTCTGAGGAGCGTGTAATGTAAGTTGGACATGATTTATAGTGGATTATAGTAGTTTGTTTTTAAAACATAGTTGGCGTGTAACTTAGGGGCAACTGACGACTACAGGTTTGTGGATTATGTTCACATATGTATTATGTCCACGGGGAAAAACGTGGTCAGCTGAGCTGTCTGCGCTCAAACACGATCCGTGAGCTCAGGTTTTATTCAAGACTGCAGTCTACTTGACGCGGCTCGTATGGCTTGTGTGTTATATATATATATATATATATATATATATATATATATATATATATATATATATATATATCTGTGTGTGTGTGTGTGTGTGTGTGTGTGTGTGTGTGTATATATGTGTCTATGTGTATGTGGTAACTTGTCAAAGTTTAGATCGTAATCTAGATGGAAGCCATAGACACCAGTTGATGGTGTTGTTACTCTTAAAGGTCACAACATTCAAATTCTGCATGCAAACGAGTTAAACGTGAGCTAAATGCAAACGGGCGTCTATCCACAGTAGTGCTGCTTTTTTGTGTTATAAATCGATGTATTTCAAGTTTGGTTAGTGTAATGAGCCTGTGAACAACCCGAGAACAGAGAGTCGTGGGGTTTCGTCTTTCCGGACTCTCCACAATTCGCCGAAATCACCGGGGGAAAAATCGCTAAATTGTCAATAGTTGTTACTTTTTGGGGAAAAAAAACTCACGGTGGGGGTGGTGTGTGTGTGTGTGTGTGTGTGTCTGAAAAGTCGCTAAGTTGGCAACACTGCTTAACAGTAGTTGCTTCAGAGGCTTACAGTCCAGTCCACTCGTTTCTTGTAAACCAGGAAATGATACTCTCATTATTCCTGTAATAATCTTTTAACTGCTCCTTTAAACCTCTTCCTTGTTCAGTGTTGTGCTCATGCGACCATGATGATAGTAAATCTACACAGATACACAGAAACAGATTCTTGCACGGTGTCCTAACATATGTGTTTAGGAGTATAGCCTTAATATATGTCAAACTGCAAACCATGCCTGTGAAAGACAAACTGCGCACAAGCTGCAAAATGAGACTGTGGGATGATAGTTGCACAAAAGTTGGATCAAAATTCTAGTTAGTGTGTGGACATTAAGGTATTTTTAAGTATTGTACCTCTTGTCTTGAACACAGGTCTTAGAAAAAAGTTTAAGGAAATCCTAGTAAAAAAAAAATAACTAAAGCTTTGAGTTGAGCATTCATTGTAGGCCCTGCTCTTACAGCATGCCAATTCGCTAATGTTTCCTCACACTTTTCCCTGTACCCTATCTGTGTAATAGAGGCAAAACATGCCAAAACTCTCAGGGCCATACTGTCCTAAGAAAAGGAAAGGAAATGAACACAGCACGAGGTCAATAGGTAAAAACAATATTTCTAAAGTTACGCTTGTTATTCTGCATCCTGTGGCCGGTCCTTCGTGACATTTTGCAAAGTTTGTCTTGAGCTGTTGCTTCAGTTGCTTAAGCAGGATGTGCAGTAGAAGTTGAATGTTCCTGTGGTCATCTGGGGGGTGTGCGTAAACATGTCCCAGCTGCATTCAAGTAATTCTAACTCCACCACACAGCTGCAGTGGTTCTTAGAATTACAAAAGCACTATTACAACATAAGCTTGTATAGTGGTTGAATATTGTATACTATTGTATACTAGGATGCATACAGTAAACACTACTGCACTGGCTCTTTAAATTGTAGAGGACATTGCCCAATATATGATATTTCATGTGAAATAGAAAAAAAAATGAAGAGCAGATTTGCTCTTTCAGCATGACTCAGTATTTATAAACCCATTTCAAAAAATGTTGGCATAACGGTGGGAATAGGCTCCAGCAATTCCCCCACAATCCTCAGTTGGATAAGTGGGAGAAAAAGGATGGATCGATGGATATTATATCAGATTATATAAATTTGCAAACCATTTAAATGCAACATTTGTTTAAAAGGGATCTTTTCTCTGTGGAATTTGCAAGTTTTGCCTGCGTTGGTTCTCTCAGGGTGCTCCAGTTTTCTCCCACGATTCAAAGACATGCAGCTTAATTTGTGTCTCTGTCTTAGCCCTACATTAGACTGGAGACCTGCCCAGAGTGTACCCTTCTCTTATCCAAGATCAGCTGCATCATACATATACATATATATATATATATATATATATATATATATATATATATATATATGAAGGGTCAGCAACGCTAAAAAATAAATGCCTGTTAAAACGTCTCACAACTGTGAGGGTATAATCAAGTAAAGTAAAGGTGGGTGTTCCAGCACACTGAAACAATGTTTCGAGAAACAACTATTTAAACTGCTTTTCAATGTAAAATCTTAAAGATTTGGAGTTTTTTATTACCTAGTGCCATAATTTTGTTAAAAGATTGAGGAATCTGTAACCTGGGGACAAGGCTGAAATCCAGTATTGAAATAATTTGATGATATGGAACTGCGTTTAAAACAGGCACTTAATCTTCAGCTATAAAAACATTGGTGTACTTTGGACTTGAGTCTGTTTATCAGTAAATCATCAAAGTGTTTATATAAAAACATAAATGGGTACAGCATATAAATCTGTAAATCATCCACACAGACTGGAATACATAACTTGTTTATTTTATTTTTTCATTAAATATTCTCGTTCCTTTTGCTATCCCCTTTGGGGTTGCATCAGGAATGGCATCCAGAGTAAAATCCTGCCAAATCAACCGTGCGGCGCTGCCTGCTCTGGCAGCCTCTTGTGAATGAGAGATCAGCTAAAAGCGGCGTTCTGTCCTAATTCCTTTTCAGTTTTTAGTCTGAGAACATATACCAGTCTAACCTTATATTACCTCTTTTTTAAAAAAAAACAAAAAACACATAGATGTATTTGTACTTGTTTTAATCAGGGCTACTTAATTCAGCTATAAGGAATTTAAGCACATAGAGGTGTTTAATATAAAAATAAAATGGACAAGTGAGCTTATATTGCAGGAAATATTTTCTCCAAAATCCCATATTTTAAGGATCAATGAGTAGCCACTTGCTCATCAAAAAGGTGTATTTAATTACTTTGTGCCAATGAAAACACTAAGGACGGCTTCCTTGTCATACTGCGGACTGTGGACATGGCCACCTCCTGTTTCTGTGTTTGCATAACCCCTGGCTAGCTTTTTCCTCATCATTCTCACAGCCAGCTTTGTCCTGAACAAACACAAGTGAAAGTGCATGTTGTTTTCACCCCATATCTATGATAAAGAACAGAAGACTGAGAATTACTACAGTATAAAGCAAGAGGTAAAGAAACCACAAAAACTGACTGCTTCTTAGTGCAAGCACGGTTGAAGAGAGAAGGGGAAAATGATCCCATGTGCAAATGTAACCTCAAAAGCTTTATATGGTTTGAAAGAAACTATTTTCCTTTGTTCACACATTTTAAAGCTGAATACTGACCTATAAATTAATTGGTCCTTCACTAAATAGTGCTTTTGTCATTTGCCCACAAATAAAAACCTACTTAGTGACATGGCACTGAAAATGAATGCCTTCAAACAAACGGGCACTGTGCTCTGCTGATTGTTTTTTTCACTTGGTCTCTGCTGTGCACTACTGCTCTTCTCTACCGTTCTCAGCTGTTGAGTTTAGTCACCATTCTCTAAGCAAACTATGATGTTACATAGACAGGAAAATACTTATACATGATATGTTGGTGAAATTTCTAACACTTTTCCCTCGTAAACTCTTGTGCAGGAATTTCCCTCAGAAATGCTTTTGTTGACTTGGTCAGCTGAGCGGGATAATGAATGCATTCCCTGGTTCATTTCCCTCGGGGTTAATGTTTTGGCAT
>JAMQGT020009266.1:0-19760 GCA_024447675.2 Pterophyllum scalare | reverse complement strand
CTGTTGGAATTAGATAATAACCTGTTTGCAGATAAAGTCATGCGCCTACAGAGATGGACAGGTAGGTATACTGTATGCTGCTCTGCAAGTTGAAAACTCCTGCATCAGATAAAAACTAATGCTCATGTCAGTGCAGACAAAAAAAAAAGAAAAAGACTTGGATTTCCCTCTCCGTCACAATGCAGAAAGTCAGCCACCAAATCCTATGCTGATAATGGCTACCTATTGTAGTCAGGATGGGGGACACCTCGTTGGAATGCACGTAAGTAGCTATTAGCTTACGGTCCAAGGTGTCAAATACAATAAAAAAGAACTGAGGTGGCAAAAAAGGTTTCAGGTAATTATACTCCATTCTTCATCAGACATTTCGTGTACTGAGAGATAATGTGCACGTGTATGTCAACGACGTGATCGGAACAACCATACCCTCTGTTTGACTTTATGGAGGTGCCCATTATTGGCAAATGAAAGGCTGATTTACGCCAACACTTTCTACGTTGGTGCTCAGGCAATATCTCATTATGAGGAGTGTCACCCCTTTGCATACGCAGGTGTCGCCCCTTTGCATACGTCTGCAGACAGATGCTTTTCTGTCACTCTCCCTTTGCGTCTGTCATTCCTCCTCTGTGTCCATTGCTCATGTTTTCCAGTGGAATTGAACACCAGCTGAAACTTACCAGGCTTCTCTTGTGTCACGTAGACATCACTAAGTTGGAACGAGAGAAGGTGAACTGACCAGAGGAGAAAGAAGAGGGCACCAGAGAGGGAACCAGAGAGTAGGGCGACACTACGACGTCATTTTCTGTGAAGCTACCATGGCTGAACCATGCACACAAATATTGTACCTCTTGGTGATTGCAAACAGATGCAGCATTGCATGGGAAGTCGTAAATTGAGAAACACTTTGGATGTTGCATGAATGGCCGCATCAAAGGAAATTTGAACATGTGTTAGTCTGAGTCTGAAAGTCTGAGAGATAGCGATGTTTTGGAAGAGTTTAAGACCGTTTTGTTTTCCATTAATTTAGATTTTAAAGCGTGTCTCGTTACAAGCATGCCTAAATTGCTCAGAAAAAAAAGTTTTTCACAGAGGAGACAACACTTTGCTGTTGTTTTAAGCCACCAAACCAACCACAAAGCAATTCTGACTGCAAAACAGCCCTAAGAGGATCCAAGTTCTGCTGCTTCCAGGCTTTTTCACGGGATGGGCTTGAGTTGTGAAAATGTCTACTGAGTACTTGTTTTTCACTGCTTGCAATTTTCCCTTACATCACCACCGTCATTAACAGTGGATGTAAATCAGCTATAATGATTCACTGCTTGTGCACACACACACTATCATAAAACACAGTTTCAAATACACAAACATGTAAAAGCAGTGTCAAAACACTTGGAACATGTTATCTCAATTTGTCCAACAAATACAAAGGATTCATTTAATTACAGTTTGTCACTGGAAAGAAATTGCCTCAGATGTTGAGCTCAGGTAATGAAAACAGGATTTTTATCCAGCTACCTGTATTATTCATACATGTGCTGCTCTAAGGTCATGAAAAGATAAGTGAGGTTATAATATTGTTGTTATAGTGTTGCTTTTTTCAGCTATTGAGAGAGAAGCAAACAAGTGTCATATCTGCACAGCCGTAAACATTAGACAGTTAGCTAAGTTTAGAGTGTGTGTGTGTGTGTGTGTGTGT
The DNA here is from genome assembly GCA_024447675.2 of Pterophyllum scalare. Lineage (NCBI taxonomy): Eukaryota > Metazoa > Chordata > Actinopteri > Cichliformes > Cichlidae > Pterophyllum > Pterophyllum scalare. The sequence goes on along the minus strand of JAMQGT020009266.1, from coordinate 18,064 downwards.
GTGTAAGAAGGCCAGGAGGATAAGAGATAGTCTGACTCTGTTCAATGGAAATAAAATATAATGAATATGTGTGTCTTCTCATTATGTTTGAAGAAGGGGAACAACAGATAGATACACACACACACACACACACACACAAGCCATTTTCACACATGAATTTCAGGCAATGTCAGGAGAATCAGGTTGTCTGAAGTTGTCTTTTCTCACATTTAGCACAAAGCAGGCAACAGTACTCATGTTGGGAAAAATCAATCTTCCAAATTTTTATCGACAAATATTGTCATCTTACAGATGAATTTGCATCACTCTAAATGCTGTCCAGTATTTGCCTGAAGACTTTTCATGTGTGTGTGTGTTTTTTTAGAGAACATAACCTGCTTATCTGGGATGGATGGATGGATGGGATGGATGGATGGATGGATAATGCAGGAAACAAAGAGAGCAAAAAATAGTGCTATAACATACACTCACCAGTGACTTTATTAGTCATCAATGGCTATCTAATCAGCCAATCACACTGGCAACAACTCAGTGCATTTAGGCAAGCGGACATGATCCAAGACAACCTGCTGAACTTCAAAATGAGCATCAGAATGGGGGAACGAAAGGTGATTTAAGTGACTCTGAATCTGGTTCTCTGGTGCCACTTGTGCTTGAATATTTTAGAAACTGCTAATCTACTGGGATTTGCCCACACAACCATCTCTAGGGTTTACAGAGAATCATCCAAAAAGGAGAAAATATCCAGTAAGCGGCAGTTCTCTGTGTGAAAATGACTTGTTTTGAGCTGATAGGAAAGTAACGGTAACTCAAATAACCAATTGGTACAACCAAGGTATGCAGGGAGAATCTGTGAATGCACAACATGTCAAACTTTGAAGCACACGGGCTACAGCAGCAGAAGACCACACTGCATCTCACTCCTGTCAGCTGAGAACATGAAACTGAAGTTCCAAGTTGCACAGGCTCATCGAAATTGGACAAAAACTGGAAAACCATTGACTGGTGTGATGAGTCTCAATTTCTGATACAACATTGAGATGGTAGGGTCAGAATTTGGCACAAACAACATGAAAGCATGGATCCATCCTGCCTTGTATCAGGAATTTAAGTTGGTGGTGGTGTAATGGTGGTGGTGTAAAGTGATGGTGACCCTGCCCATCCCATTATAAACACAGTGTACCCATCTTCTGATGGCTGCTTCCAACAGGATAACACACCATATCACAAAGCTCAAATCGATCTCAAACTGGTTTCTTAAACATGACAGTGAGTTCACTGGAATCAAACAGGAATATTTCCAGCACCTTGTTGGATCTACAGCACAAGGAATTAAGACAGTTCTGAAGGCAAAAGGGGGTCCACTCTCAGTCCTAGCAAGGTGTAACTAATGAAGTCTGTGGTGAGTGTACTGTAGTTTCCAACTACTGATTATGGTACTTTCAGCCCTGTCTATGTAATGTGCAGCAAAGTAGCATTACAACTGAGCAGATGGCGATGCAGTCAAGTGATATATTCATGGTAAATGACTAACAAGCTGATGAACAAGGGGCTCATCATGTTTCTTTGCATTATTAGTGTATGCTAATAAATAATATACTGAGCGATGTAGCAATATCAGAATTTTTCACTTCACAAAAATTAGTATTGGCAGTATTGTTCTGGCTCTAACTTTGATGCATGTCTACTGCAGTTCAGGAAGTCCAAAGGCAGTGCGGCGGCCAAGAAAGAATCAAGACTGCGAATTTTCACCAGCCCTTTTGCAATGATATGAATAACTCCTGCAGTTTTGTGCACATATTTAGAAGCCGTGTCTTATAAATTTCTAGGAATGGAAGATGAAAAAGAAATCAGACTTTAATAATACCAGCAGATCTGAAAGACAGCATAATTTCACAGCCCCTTCTTTTATAATATGCTGCATTCTGAGTTGTATTAATACCTCTGTAAAAGTGGTGCAGCAGACATTAAAATTCCTGCTTTGAATACTACGTTGTCATTACTCAGTGGTTGTTTTTAAATTGGACATGTCTGTAGTACTTCTCACATAAGACGCACACGCGAACAACACTCACACAGCCACCAGCTCGTGCCTCGTCACAAAGAGCTTGACCCGGACATGCTGATGTGTGATTTATTCTGGCAGCGCAAAGTCAGTGACTGGTTACTGGCGAGTTCAGCTAGCAGATTGTGGTTGCTTTTAGATTTATCTTTCCTCTTGTAGAGCTGGCTTGTGGAGTAGCAAAAGTCTGCAATCCCTTTCTTCCTGTTTTCTTAGAGCTTATTTTTAAAACTGTGTCATTAAACAGCATACAGTAGGCAGCGACAGGCAGTGTAGAAGACAGAGACGGGGAAGGTCATGAGGGTAAAAAGGGCGAGACTGCAGCTGTCTGCCGGAAAAAAAAAAGACACCACCGCAGAGCTTTGCAAACTTCAGACAACAAAGAACCAAGACATCCAGGAAGTGACAGTCTTTCACAACCAGACTTTCAAATCAGTGAGCCTGACAGACGGAAGCTCTGTGCAGCGTGACTTGCAGTTTGCTCACTTAATCTAAAAAAATCAAGGGCGTATATGTGTGAGGTGGCAAGCACTTGTTATCATGCCTCTTTCCAGGTTTCTGTGTCCCCCTGTAATTATGCAATCCTCCACCAGCCTGTGTGTGTGTTTGTGTGTGTGTGTGCGCGCATGTGTGTGTTGAGCCAGCTTGGATTGGGATCTGTGGTCCGTGCAGTGGGAATTTCATTGGCAGTGAGTTTCCTGGCTGACATTGGGAAGGCATGCAGGCAGCTGTGGCATGAGGATGGAAGAGCATCGGGCAGCACTCCCAACCACTCTGGTTGGACGGATGGACAGACAGATGATGGGACTGATGGGTTAATTAAAGCTTAGGCAAGTCTTTGACTCCCACACGCACTCACGCAGCGCTCAGAGGTGAAGCAGTGCACCACTGTGTTACATGTAGATCTCCAGTTTCTTATCTGCTCTCTTACAGTGCACAGTGTTGGGTGGGGTAGGGTGAAAAATGGGGGTTACACTTGGTTCAGAATAACTCCACCAACTCCTAATTAAGGAGAGCATGTGTGTAATTACAGGTGTTTTGCTGCAACTAACTGGAACACAAGCTGAGTGCACAACATGACTGAAACCTGGTCCAACACATGGCTACACAGTTCAGATGGGTTCAAGCAGACTGATATACTTCAATTTTTTTATGCCCTCGCCTTTCTACTTCCAGTCAACTCCATTTTAATGGCAAACATATTATATAGTTGGCTGAGCCACAAGACTCTTTAACCCCAAAGCAATAAGCCACTGGATGGATTTCAGCATCTCCCCACTCTGCAGCATGGTGTTTCATAATGAGCTGTGAAAGTAGATGACAGGAAACAGGAAGTCTGTCTTCCCGTAACATCACACTGAGCAGTGACAAGAAGTCACCAATGAATAAACTTTGCACATCCAGTAAAAATCCCTCTTTAAAATGACTGCAATAACTGTAATAACATTGAGACTGGTGAAGCCGTGTATGGCCCTCTTCTGGTGGCAATGTGTGCGCATGTGTGTGAGTAAAGTCGAAAGCCTCTTATTGATACAAGCCTGCAGGAATTTGGATTCGGACAATGCAACCGCTGTGCCAAAGATGACAGTCTCATCTCGGAGTGTGTGTGTGTGTCTAAGCAGGGAGATGTCCCTCCTTGCTCATTGTGGTAGGCTCCTTACGCAGCAGAACATCATGCCAAAAACCACTGAAGTATGGTGTAGTATGTGATGGTGATAAGAGACGGCTTAAAATCAGCAGTTACTGGAGCAAACACAAAGTGAAACTGTCTGAAAGACGCGGTAACAAATAATTTGGTATGTTTGCGGTTTCTTTTTTCTGTTAAGCTATTTGTGCAACTTCATTTGCAGTCGATATAATTCTGTACGCAATTTAGTTGACTTAATTGCCTGCCTCTGTTTACCTAAAACGATATATACTGTACGTAAAGCAGAGTCAAGACCTCATTGAAAAGCGAGCAGGAGAATCCTACAAGCAGTGAGGTCATCACGCACACATGGCAGTACGTCAAGCATGCGCTCATTCTCCTAGAATTCTGCTGTGTCCTGCGCATGTGGCTTCACAACTATCGTGTCTATTCGGTTCAATTAAATATTCAGTGAGTATTCGTTTTCCTGAAGATGAATATTAAATAAGGAGGCTATCGTAAATTATCGTAAATTTCAGTATACGAACACCCAAGTGAAACCAGCGCGCTCCAGAGGTTATTCACTATAAAAGTTTAACCCTAACCCTTAACATACACATGTTAAATTACACACGCATTTAAGTCCATTATTTCATTCACAACATGTTCTTCTCAAGCCTTCAACCGTTCAAGACTAACAGCAGGAACTTCTTCGCCCAAACGCCTGCGTCTAACCTACCGGTATGCGCCATGTACCGGTAGCGTAAAGTCATACTGTATGAACAGAATACCGCCGTGCGTAAAAGTGGTCAGTACGGCAACACCGGCTTAGTGGCGGGAGAAGCTCCCCACGAGTCTGGCACAACTTAAATACCGGCTTCAGCAACCGTTCAGGTTCTTTCCCTTGTTTTTTGTTTGTTTGTTTTTTTTTAAAGTTGTTTGACTTACCGGTTTGGTGAATAAATGGAGTTCAAATCAGTGTTCAGAGTCGAGCAGCATCGGCTTCAGAGGAGTAAATTAGCAGGTGTAATTAAAAAGCTTGAGAATGGATGAAAACCACAAAGCCGGTGGTAATGTCCCCCCCCCTCTCACTCTCAGGCTCCTCTGTGTGTGTGAACAGGCACATAAACACTGAGCTGGCTCTGTGTGAGCTCACAGTGCGTCACCGCTGCAAGCTGAAACCCCCGTCAGTGTGTGTGTGTGTGTAAACCCCTTCTGCTGTTGGTCGTGTAGGCAACAGCCACCTGTGGCTCACAGCTTGGCGGATTAAGCCAGTAATGGTATGGAGACCCAAAGTGTTTAACCTAAAATAAAATAAAAACAATGCACATTAAAACAAAGATCACACATTCAAAAGAATGAGACGGAAAATTTCATTTTTAACTCAAAGTCAGCTAGGGTTCATTTCCTCAACAGCAGTACAAACCCAGGAAAATATTTTAATGCCATATTATTAGTGCTCATGCTCTCTAAATAAATTCAGTAATATTCAAAGGGTATTATGCTCATTTTTAGATTTTCTTGGATTCTGCCAGAGTACTTTTGAAGGATTCACAGTTCAAAATAGTGACTAACATTGCCACTAAGTGTAATATAGTCTTATATATAATAACTGTATTATGGAGAGCACATATGCTTGAAACCTTAATTTTATATGGTGCATTAAATAGGCAGTGACCAAGCTTTTTTCTGTTTTTTTTTAACTGCCTGCATGTTTTCTTCCCTGCACCTGCCCCCCCTTTTAGGTGTGGATGTGCATACAATTTTCTAGGTTGATGAATTGAGGACTCTCAGTTACCCTATTAGTGATAGCTGCTCTAAATGGCATCATACAGAGCCATGTAAATACGCTGACCTCATTATTTGAATCTTTGAACGTTTAATATGAGGAATGATTGTAACAGCATATACAGCTGTGGTCAGAAGTTGGCATCCATTCATCATGGGCATGAATGTCAGGGTAATTTCGACCTTTTAATGGTTTCTTCAACCTGCTCTTTTTCCAGGGTGGAATGATTCTACAGCATACCTCTTCAATAACATTAAAAAACAAGAATCAGTTGCACACGTTTGAATTTATTCTGGATTTTTTCTAATCCACACAGGGTTAAAAGTATACACATTATCTGCTTAGTCATTTTGGTTTATGATTAAACCACTTCAAAATTTAAAGAATTCCCTTGAGCCTCTGCTGGATGTTGTGTTTAGCATTAACACTGATTATACATACAAGTTCAAATATATACACATACTTATTTAAAAATTTTAATAAGTGGTGCTGAAAGTTCTACAGTGTCTTAACCTGTCAAGGCCTAGGTCTAATAATTTCTTGTTAGTGATGATTACGGACTACAACTGCTAGTTTCTCTTTGTTTTGTTTTGTTTTGTTGACAGCACTCACTCGACTGACCAAGAGAATACTTGGACTTTCCCATTATTCTAAGGAACTCAGTGAAGATCTAAGAGGGAGAACTGTAGATTTACACAAGATGCACACGGTCTCTTGGAGCCATTTCTAAACAACTGCAGATTCCAAGATCATCAGTTCAAGCAATTGCACATCAGTATAGGTTATTCTGATGTGTCACCACTTTGCCAAGTTCTGAAATAAGACCCATACTGTCACCCTCAGTTGAGAAGAAATTGGTTAGGATGTTAGGAACAACCCAAGAACCACCAAGGTTCAAGCCCGCCGTGAACTGGAAACTGCTGGATCACCAGTCAAGTGAGTTTTACATTGCCATGGATTGAGAGGGTGCGACCAAGAAAGAAGCCCCTGTTACAAAATCAGCACCTAGCTCCAAGCTCGACTGAAATTTGCAGTGGCCCGCATGAATGAGCCAGATGCCTGCTGGAGAAATGTTTTGTGGTCAGATGGAAACAAAGTTTGAGCTATTTGGCCACAATGACTAGAGGTATGTGTGGAGGAGTAAACGTGAGACTTTCAAGCCAAATAATACTACACCAACTGACAAGCATGGCGGCAGCATCATGCTCTGTGCCTGTTTTGCCACCACTGGTACTGATGCATTGCTCAAAATGGTTGGAATAATGAAAAAGGAGCACTACCTCCACATTCTTCAACTTCACCTCACATCAACAGTAGACACACGTAAAATCTGGTTTTGGAATGAACATTAAGCTTCTGGAAAGACCTTCCCAAAGCCCCGATCTCTACTCTGTTCTGGACTATGCCTAAACGCCGGGTCTCTTATACAGGAAACTATTCCAATTTAAATAAACCAAGAGAAGAAGAGTGGTCAAATATCCAGCCAGAATTATGAAACAAGCTTGATGATGGCAATCATTAAAAGGCCAAAATTACCATGAAATTCATGCCCATGATGAGTGGATGCAAACTTCTGACCACATCTGTATATGACAGAAATAAAGGAAAATCATTGTAAACGTATTGTTTATTTAGTTTGTTCAAGAGTCCCTGTACACCAATTAGCCACATTAAAAACACTGATGTGTAAAGTGAGTAACATTGATCACAGCATCTACAGCTTCATGTTATGATGGGAAATGGTGGCTCCACGCACTCGTGGATGTTTGACACGTGCACGCTTGACATTTCACTACGCAAGACTGTAAGAAGACACACATTTTCGAAAATGTCATACAGTATTGATTCATCTGCAGCTAGTGAATGAAGGAGATTTCCACAGTCTTCTGTTTGGGCCAGTGAGTTGGTGTCAGTCAATGACTCAGAATATTAGTCCGATCATCCGGTGAAGCACAGACAAATCTCTGTGCTGCTGCATTTGCTGCCTCTTTCAGTCATCACACAGATCCTCGCTGTTTAGTACATTTGAATACTGTGTGTGGACACGCTGCAACATGTGCAAGTCGTCATGAAGTAGGGAGGAACAAGTGCATCTGTGTGTGCTCTAAATGGCCTGCTTTCAGTTATGCTGCAGGACTATCATATCACAATACATTTCTTTGTAGGTCAGTGGGTTAAAGGCAGATGAGTAGCATTAGCCTGCTGAAAACCACAGAAGTTACTTTGTCTTCTGGTCACAGAGCATTGTTAATACAAGCTGAGCACCTTTCATAAAAGAGAAGAGGGACAAAGGGATATTGGAATTAATCGTCTTATAAATGTGTACGTATGTTATTATTTTGTTGTATATATGAACTTTGTGAGACTTTTTTTTAGCATCTTGCCATGGACTATCTATAAATATTAGGCAAACTAGCCTGTTTTTCAATAAAATGAACTGAACACAGTGTTTCTGTCTAAAAATAGAACTGGCTGATAGAAGCATAAATATACAGTTGTGAAAAAATAAGTACACCTTCTTTGAAGATTTTATGTATCAAGGCATAACAAAAACAAGAGCACTGCAGAGCGGGTGCCAACGCTCGGCTGTTTTGGATTCGTAACAGGGTGAAAGGGGGAGGGGTGGGGGTCAAAGTGCTGTTATAGTAAAGTCAGTGAACAAGTGTGTGAAGTTTGATGAGTCTGGCTTGAACAGCGTGTGAATTTGAACATCCTCGGTCACATCGTTCTCAGCCTTTAGCCTCAGGTCAAGGTCGCTCAGATTCAAACCCGCCTGAGATTTTTAGTAGATGCATCTGTGGTATAAATTTGAACATTTAGGTGAGATCGTACCCAAGTTACCACATTTACAAGATTTTCAGAAAATCTTGACCTCTGACCTCCAGCTTCAGTTCATCACCCCTCCATCACTGTTATGGACAGTTGGTATGAGGTGTCTGTGCTGATATGCTGTGCTTGGTTTTTGCCAAATGTGGTGTTGTGCATTATGGCCAAACATCTCCACTTTGTCTGTCCAAAGGACATTTATCCAGAAGTCTTGTGGTTTGTTTACATGCAACTTTGCAAACCTAAGCTGCCATGTCCTGTTCAGAGAGAAGAGGCTTTCTCCTGGCAACGTTTCGAAAACAAGCCATACTTGATCAACTACTGCTTGTGAATTTTAACATTTAATGTGCTAACCGAGGCCTGTTGAGTCTGAAAAGTAGTTCTTTGGTATTTTTGCAGCTTTTTTTTTTTTTTTTGCATTGCAAGATCTGACCTTGGGGTGAATTTGCTGGGATGTCCACAGGGAAGACTGGAAAACTGAATGTTTTTCATATTGTCATTTTGAGAGCACTTACCCATAATTGTATAAAGCAATAAAAAAACAAATACCATCTCTGGTGAAAGAAAGGGTAAACACACACACACACACACACACACACACACACACACACACAGAGGCTATTTTAAAAAGTCTAAAAGACAAGCTCGGGTCATTCCATGTAAAATCAATCAAATCTGATAAATATTTCTGCCTGATCCTCTCAGATTCGGCCGATTTTTGTGTGCAATTGCTTTAACGTATCCAATGAAGCCATGCAAACATTTACCTTCATACTAAATATTTTACAAATCACAAGTCCTTAGAATGCATAAGGTTTGGTCAAAGTTGTGATTTTTACTTTCTGCCAGTTTTTTCTCTCAGCATTTATGATCCATTATAACTTCATGAAGACAGGAGCAAACCACATGAAATTTGCAGGGCTGAAAAGAAGAAGCAAAAAAAAACATCTGTTAAAAAACTGCAGTCAAATCAGTTTTACACCGATTCCAAGTGTTACAATCTAAAGCCAACTGAAGCATCACTAACATGGAATATGTCATAGTTTCAACTGCAAAACTCCACTAATCAAATGTCTGTGATGCAGAGTAACAGAAACAAACACTCTTACCCTGCACGTTTTATCTATTTTCTGATAAAACAGGTGAAAACTTCAAAAAGTGAAATTTGGGTAAACTTTCAAGGATCACTTCATCATGTTGGCCAAAACAACTTATTTTTCAACCTACTTTTTGATGCCAGGCTCATCCTCTAGCCATAATTCTCTCTGTGTAATAGTTTGGACATATCTCATTGGGCAGTTAAATTCAGATCAGTTAAATTTAATGTCCTTGCAATCTGAGCACACAGATGTGCCTGCAGTTGCAGATGAGGACACTATACTGAAGTGACACCGCAACTGGATGTTCCACACTCAAGCTTATTATTCAGACAATGAAGCAGCAAATTGCCAAGAAGCTGATCCCGAGACACTGTGATCCAGGTGTCTATGCATGTGCAAATTGCAAGGATTTTGAAAAACATCTTCAGAGCCTGAGGGGGTCAGGCAGGAGGCACTTTTCATGGAATAACCAACCTGTTTTTCTCAGACTGCCTTAGCAATATTTAGGATCTGAAATATTTGTCCAGGTACAATAACTGGGTACAGTAATGTTTCCCCAGTACTAAGAACCCAGTACTTTCAAATATTGAATAGCCATGTAATTTAGACTGTGGTGTAAAAACACCCAGTTGTTACCTCCTTGTTACCCATACTCATGATTCCTTTCACCAGGCTGTGTACATATGAACAGGGCCTCATATTGAGGTTTTGCAGATATGTGACCACTAACCATGAGACCTTAACTTGTCCACCATTTGGGTGGGTGATGGTCACGGTGACAATGCAGGATCAAGTGAATAAGGCCCCAGTCACACAGGACTAGAGACCAATTTGTAACCATCAGACAATCCACTTGTCATTAGGGTAAAAAGAATATTTCCCAACCAGTAGTAAGTGGTTGCTTTAGGTTGATGGCAGTGACTTGGAAAGTAATTGCTAAAGCCACAGTCTCAGAGGGTTACAGACCAATCAATTACCCCCTGGCAACCACCTGTCACTAGGGAAAAATGTGTATTCCCCAACTGGTTGGCAAAAGCTCCTTGCGATTGCTCTGGTCACTAGCATAATGCTGCGGTCACAGTTTGAGAATGGCAGGGACTGACTTGTGTGCAAACATTTCCAGTTCCTCTCTAAGCTGTAGTGAAACTGAGAAAAGTGTGACACAAACCAGAAATGGGGAAGGTTCACCTTCAACAAAGTAAAATTTGCACCATTTGAAAAATACTTTGAATTTTTAATTATCGCTAAGCTAACTACAGGCAACAGCTGCCATTTGCTAGCAACCAAAGCAATCACTAGGAAGTTTTTTTTAAGTGAAGCACATTTTTTTGCAACTGATTTCACCCAGCAGCATCCAGGAACCTGTTGGGGAATACACATTTTCCCAAGCAACCAGTGGTTATATTGTGTCCATTATGCTGAGCAACTTTTGAGCAATGGGATCACGATGTCAGGCGAGAAACCTCAATCGCGAAAATACACTGAAGTTAGTTTACCAAACATGCTTTGTGGTAATTTGTAATCTTTAAGAGAATGAGCACAAACTGGAACCAGTGAATTGATTTAATTACAAAGAGGAACCCACAGTGACAAAACAAAGACAGCTACATACAGGAAGCAACTCTGATAGACTCTTTTCATCACAGCTGCAAGATGTCCAACAGAGTTATGACCAAGTGGCGGTGCAAAACTGCAGCTTCTTATTTTTTTTTTTAGTATTTTTTATTTTTACCTTCCTGGCCACGTCTGTAACAAGGCAAACATCAACACGTTTTGGAGTGAAAACATGAATATCTGTCAGAGGCCATCTTGCCTTTTTTTTATAAGCTCTATGACAGTTATAATTTAAACGTGACTGACAGCGCATGCCGGAGGGGAAAAAAAAATACAAACAGAAAAAAACAAACCATACACAAATATATAAAAATATGCCATTAGATTCATATCAACAATTGAGGACCAATGGGTGCACTATTTACAGAAAAAAAAAAGGCAGTATGTACCAATATTTACAACACTAAAGACTCGGTTCACAAATGGGCATGAAGAGGTTACGTACAAGTTGCTAACAGTTACAGTGATGGTGGGATTTAGATCATTTTTTTAGTTCATATTTAAGATGTTATGAAACGTTGTGTGTGTAAAAAAAAACAAAACAAAACTGTGAAGCAGTTCAGTTTAATTTTCATTGGGCTAAAATGCGCCTGCTGAAATAGTGATTATTCAGTTACTGAATATGTGTGAATACTGAGGCAGTGTAAACGTATATTGTTAAGGGGAAAGAAAACCTAAGTTTATGAAGCAGCTGAATTCAAACTTACTGTCGGTGACCAAACTCTTTTCTATGGAAGCTTGTTTCTGTCAATGGAAAAAAATACAATTTAAAAAGATTGCTAAGTAGTGCCAAGTCAAAATTTTATTTAGTGCATCAAAATTTAATGTTGTGTATCTCAAAATGTCACCTTACTTCTGAGTGACTTGAAATTTCGAGATACCCAACTGGAAATTTTGCGCTACAGATGGCAAAAATTTATAGAAACTGGCAGCGCATGAACCCCCATGAAACTACAATGTGGTTTTATACACTTTGTATGATATTAGCTTCTTTCAGAAACACTGGTAATTTTTTTTTTTTTTTTTTAAAGACAGCCTTTGCCTCACCTAAATTCAAGAAGCCAGCTACTGTCTTTACCATTTTCCCCATACAGACGTGAGATTTATATAAAGCTTCATAGCTAACTCTCAACAAGAAACCAAGTCAGCATACATCTCAAAATGTTGAGCTACTCATCTAATTTTTGCTAACAGGTCACAGGAATTTTTCTTCAACAGAAGAACCACCCTCTTTTTTTTCCCCAACTGAATAACAGAGCACTTAAGTAGCACTTTTTTTTCCTTTTTTTTTAACCAATAACAGAGGCTAACAGAGGCTCACAGAGGTGCTAGTTAGCAGCTATCACAAATGCCAGCTAATCCTCTCACAGTGGATCCTCGTGTGTGGATGTGGAAAAGCTGAGGTGAAGTGCCCAGATGGCTGGTAAGGTACAATGTGGTTTGCTAGGCTTGGAGGGATCAAAGGCAATCGCAGATTAACCCCAAAGCCTGGCTGGTGTGTGTTTGTGTGTAAGTGCGTGCATGGACAAGCGGGAGTCATGCTTTGCTTCCACAGACATCTGCTGTGAGATGAAGGAGAGCTGACTTTTCAGCGTCACCGTGCGTGTGCGAGTGAAATGGCTTAACCTTTAGCCCTCTGAAAGCACGTGCAGTTGCTCAGCATCTGTCCTTGTCCTCCTCTCATTACAAGCATCTTGTTGTCCAGAGATACTGCTATCTGTTCGTGTGAGTTTGTGCAAGTGGTGCACATTAAGGGTGTGACCATACATCTTAGTGCTACATGTCCTGTAATGAAAGTAAGTGCAACAATACACAGAGTGGAGCTGAAAAATAGTGAACATATTAGGTAAATTCTAACTGTTGGCAAGCTTGTTTCCACCACTGAATAAAAAAAATAAATAAATTGCCAAGTCAAAATTTCAGGTTATCTCAAACTTTTGACTTACTGATTATTTTGAAATTTCAAGTTATTTTTAAGTAACTTGAAATTTTGAGATAGGCGACTCGAAATTTCAAATTGTTGAATCAAATTTTTTTTCTTAGCCTGTGGAAACAAGCTTTCATACAATCACACAATAGAGTAGCTGGGTTTTCTGTCTGTTAAAAAGCTGCTCTGAGATACGGCGCAAAGGGATATTACGCAAAACAGTGCAAGAACCCCGTATTGTCGATCGTACCGAACCAGGACTGGACTGTATCCGTACAACCCTCGTGTGCGGGTCTGTTTTCTGGTAATCGAGCCTCAACTCAAAAGGAAAAGTGGAAGCTACATGTTCTATAAATTAAATGCTGTAAAAGGCGGCGCTAAAATCAAAACCATAAATACTGTACATAACTATCTTCATCTGCTACCACAGCCTATCGTCATCTTTAAAGGTCTCCTGTCCCTCGTGACAGTACACTCGACAAACTGAAAATTTCATGGCAAAAGTAATCTTAGTGTCGACACATTAACACATAAAAGGCTTTGGCATAGTTGTGTTAAGGAGGAATATCTTAAATCCACTTTCCCCCCCTCTAACAGTAGTGGGACACTGCTTCATCTATATTTCAGTCATCTTAAACAAAAATTCAACATGTAAAAAAAAATTATAAAATGGTGATTTTCTGCAGAAAACACACGTGCTTTTCACAAATCTCTTGACTCGGTGAGTGAAGGCCGTGCAGGAATGTATGGGAGCATATGTGTTCAGTCTTGTTAGATATCTCTGCTGCCACATATTGCACTTAAATGATGCTCTTACTCTCCCTCAACAGGAGGGATGATGATGTTAGCAGTCACATCTATTATCGATGGCAGTGGAACTGACATTTGCCCTTCACTTATTTAAAGATCAGACATTTAAAACTCTCCACTATCTAGAACTCTAGCTGAAAAAATAAGCACAAATTCATAATTCCAAATATCCATCAAACTATAGTCTGTGTTTGTATGTTTCACTTCTTTTTTTTTTAACCATTTATAGATATTTATAGAGTTTGTAATGACATTTACCTTGGATCATCAGTAGGCTTTTTGCATGAAGCTCAAGATGAAGCAATAAGGGTGTTTTGTCCCAGGAAAAAGAAGAAAAAAACACACAACTTCAAAAGGACAAGTACATGCTTCACCTCATTCATGCCAGTTTTTCTTAAATGGCTGCTTTCTGCCTCCTGTGCAGAGACTCTGCAGAATCCAAGTCCACTTCTCTGTGTTGCTTTTTCTCAGTTTGAACATATGTCCATCTGTAAAATTGAAGTTCGCCTGCTCTGCCTCCTTCCTGCCTCCTTCCTGCCTCCTGTTTCAGTCAAAACTTAAATCCAAAGACACCTTCTTTTTTTTTCCGACAATACTCGGCAGATGCCACAAACCGAAAATGCGCACACAGACATGCACACCATCGGAAACATTAACACGAGAAAACTGAGTTTGAAGTGATCATATTCATTTGGAAGTCCAAGGGGAGTTGACGGCCATATTACGCACATAGAGACCAGTGGACCGAGCAGAAGAATGCAACAGCAACACCGAAAAGTGAGGAGTCCGATGGGGTTAAAGGACGAGGAGCTTGTGCGCCGATTTCAGCTAGAGGAAGGCTGGGTCAGGTGGGTAAGACTAAGAGTTCGATTGTCTCAAACCCTCCAAAGCAGCAGGTGGTTGGTACTGTCATCCCGTCCAACTGTTTCACTGCTATTAGTCAGTCTGAAGTCCTCATAGCCATCACCACCCGAAATGACTAGATAGTTGGTTTTTGGAGGTATGTGGGCAGAAGCTCGGCGACGTGTGGAGTCGCGCCTCTGGAGGCTCCCGTCGACTGTGCTGCTGCTCTGGGACTGATTGCCTAGAAGACGAAGACAAATAAGAAGCATGACGGGAGAATGTTGAGATTTGCTTAAAGAAATGTGCCACACAGTCATTTATTTGCTATGAAAATAAAAATATAATGCAATCCTTTATATCTTAACCATTACATTTAACAAAATTGCAAAATTCAGTGGATTTAAAATTATCATCTTGTCAAATATGACACATTATATTTGATGTGACAGAAAAAAACAAAACAGTAGCACCAGTGACACAATGAACCGTCTAGGGATATATATATGGCACTCAACTTAGACATGCATGACAAAAGGAGGTTTAATAATACTAATAAAAATACTGTCAACTGCCAGTGCTACCCCTCAGCCTCCTGGCAGTAAAATCTTTAGGTGGCACAAATCCCCTGGAAGCACCAGAACACATAATTACCAGGTCTCAGTAGATCTTAATGGGCTGCATATGAGCCGTAGTGACTTTAATCACTATATCAATTAAAAAGCACATGGCTAAGTAATAAATATAAACCACTGAGAATAGAGAAGTCATTTTCTGTGACTGGCATTATTATAGTAAGAACTATGTCACCCAAGGTTTTTAGTAGATACATCTATGGCCTCAGTTTGAAAATCCTAGGTCACATTGTTTGAGTTCTCTCATTCACGGGATTTTCAGAAAACTTGACTTCTGACCTTGGCCTTGAGGTCAAGATCACCGAGATTCAAACTTGTGCAAGATTTTTAGTAGATGCACCTATGCTGTCAATTTGAAAATCCTAGGTGCGATTGATAGAGTTATCGCATTCACAAGATTTTCAGAAAACTTGACCTCTGACCTTGCCGAGATTCAGACTCATCCAAGATTAACATCTATATAGATCTATCTATCTTTTGGATTAAGTGACTGAAACAATAAATAAACTAAACTGAACTGAACCTTGAAATTTTGACCCTAAAAATTAAATAATATGTTCTTGGGCCCATAAGGAATATTTCCACAAAGTTTCATCAATTTTGGTTCAAAACCTATAGTGTTATATCGCTAACAGACAGAAAGACAAACAAACATGCACAAGGGTAAAAACATGACCTCTCTGCACCTATCGGTCTGTGACTATCCCTCTATGCCGTACACAGATGTTTAAGTAGTTTTGTTCTGCCATGTTTGTGCCCTTCGGCTTCCGCTTCCAAACGAGAAACCGCCCACACCCACATACGTAAAGAGTCGGCTTGCAAAGCAGTGGAAATGTAGGCTCGTTCTGCCGGTGCTCGTTCTTTGGAACCGGTATGAGCACCGGCACCTTGTCAGTGGAAACGTATCATATGCACTATAAAGTGGTTTTTTGCTAATGTCTAAGAAAAGCAGCACCAACCTATGGAGTCGGGAGGGAAGTTCATGTCAAATCCTTCTGGTAGTTCGACTGACGTCAGGAACCGAACGTGGCCCGTGTGTCCATGAGCTGAGCCCATTGGCGCCAGGGGAGATTTCAGAGTCCCAGCCACAGTTCCTGAGCTCACCGCTGGGATCACCAGCGTAAGAACCACCCCTGGAACAAAACAGAAGCTTATAGTAAGCTATTTGAACCAAACATAAAGATCAATGTAAAGTTGTACAACGCAATCTCAAATTTTTTTTGTAATGTTTTCTTGTTAATGTATTTAATGTATATTTCCAGACCTTAAACTCACTGCTTTGATTTAATAGTAAACTCATGTAAAAAATCTGGCTAATCTATTTCTGATTTCTTATAACTAAACCATGTGTTACCTGCACTTGTGCCGATCCACAGAAGATCCTTACATGCTAGCAGGGCTGTGATTCGCAGACAGGCAGCCTTGTGCTGTCTGATGATCGCGTCTGCACCTGAACAGGGAAGGAAGAATGGGAGGGAAGGTCAAAGTGAGATGAAAAACAGGGCAGTCAGACTCTGGAAAATGTAAAAATGAAGGAACATTTAGGCAAGTGAGAATTAAGTATAGTTAAGCAATGCATATGAGCTTTGCATGAGACTTACAGGTGAAAAAGGTAATTATACGCCAAGTTGCATAAATGTGAAACAGATAAAGTGTAACACCATAAACACTTAAATGTGTGTTTTAGACTTTTTCTTTCCACAAGTTTTAAAGAGGGAGATGTTACAGAAACAAAACATTAACAGTTTTAAGACTGCATGAATATCTAGCCTTAAAGAAATGAAACACAAACAGTCTTACAGCATACCTGCAAGCATCTTGTGCACAGCTGGTGCCACATCGACCTCTGTCAGGCTCTCCCACGTCTGAGCGTGGTATAGTTTGACCTGCGCACTGCCCTGCAACGCCAACCACACACCCTGACCATACGCCACCATGCATGTCACGCACCGACTGCTGTCAGTGCCCACCTGGAACCAGTGCTGGGATGAACAAAGAAAGAGACGGAGGTCAATTTTCTTCTGCACCAGCGCTCCCGCTTGTCAGTCTGTCGATCCTTGCCTTTTATTCCAATGTGACTCTAAAGCCAATAATTCTCTGCTCCCCTCTCATCTATTCTTCCACCTACCTCTTGTACTAGTGTAGTTGTGTTGATGATGAGGACTCTGTTCTGTGATCCACACCACAGCTTCCCTCCTACAGGAACCATTTTGGTGACAGGGCTAGTAGGTGTACCCAGAACTAACGTCTGAGAAGACTGAGGGTCCCAGAAACTACCTGCAAAATGAGATCAACAGTAGCAGGGATTATGAGGTACTTAAAGATGTGGGCCAAGACAGATAAGTGAGGATGTAAGACAGAAATGGAATGATGTTGTGATCTAGGACAACTGAAAGTACTGCAAGCCAAAAGCAACTCTAGCTATTTTTTTTTTTGGCCCTTGCTTACTCCAATCATGTCCACAGTTCAGCTTACCTGCTTCTCTCTGATAAACAATCACCTCTCCATTTGCTAAGGACACAAACACTTTGTTGTCCAAATACCTGAAGTAGGCAAAAAAAAAGAGGGATGTGAAAAGGAAAAATGAAAGGAGGCACAGTAAAAGCTTGATTTACAGTGCCTTGCGAAAGTATTCGGCCCCCTTGAACTTTTCAACCTTTTGCCACATTTCAGGCTTCAAACATAAAGATATAAAATTTTAATTTTTTGTGAAGAATCAACAACAAGTGGGACACAATCGTGAAGTGGAATGAAATTTATTGGATGTGTCAAACTTTTTTAACAAATAAAAAACTGAAAAGTGGGGTGTGCAATATTATTCGGCCCCCTTTGTG